>CM059186.1:172191850-172439350 GCA_030323885.1 Branchipolynoe longqiensis | reverse complement strand
TTTCTCTCTCTCTATATATAGATAATATATACAGAGAGAAACAAATGGCTGTGTATACGATATATACACACATATATAAATGTATAGAGAGAGGTATATTGACCATCTAATTAAATTGATTAAATATGGACAATTGATCAAATATTACAAAGCAAATCACATATTTAGTGAGGCAGACGTCAATTTAATCATCAGTTCTTCTTGCACTCGCAGACTATATATACTACTTGAGTTGAAAGCCCCCCACCCCATACAGAATTTGTGGATCTTGACATCTAAGTTTACATATACATCGTATATATTTTGTATATAATAATGTATTAAGTGATTTTCTAGTCACTTATATTTCGTGGGGGAAATCGACGGATTGCTTGAGAAATCTTGTCGAGACTCAAACTAAAAGCGTAACTCGAGACGAGGGCTGTGAAGATTGTCTGCGGTTCGAGTCTCAATGATATGCAACTTAGATTACAAGATACACACATTGCGTGTGTGTGTGTACACTCAACACAAATACTACATATAGTATGCGGGTATAAGAAGAACTGACTATTAAATTGTCATTTGCCTCTCTAAATATGTGATTTACATTTGTAATATTTGATCAAATTTTCATTAATCTAATCAAATGAATCAAATGATAAAAATACCCATTCCATTATATATATATTGTGTTTCAGAGGAATCACCCAAATGTCGTCTGTTACCATTAAATCAACAACATATTACAACCATAGCTGTAGCAGACGATGCTACATGCCCCATGCACAACACTCAAAAGCTACCCTTTGCTTAGACGTTTTCCTTCCTCTCAGAAGAAAGACTCTGGATGAGTAACTTCAAAGTGAAAATTCCCAAAGCCTGTTCTCACGTCAGTCAATAGCTAAAGTATTAGATTACCTTTGAAATTATATTTCCCGTGTGTGTCATTATTAGTACCGTTCAGGTAAGTCTATTTCAGCTGTGAAGTGCCTACTCAAAAAGACGCGCGCGCTTAATAATATATATATATATATATTTAAATGAACGCCAACACACGGGGGGAGTAAAAAGGACTTTTTATTAAAGTCCAACTATACAGGTGAAACAAAGACAAGCACATGAGTTTTCTTGGCGATGCGCTCGCGCACAGTGCGCGGGAGTCTATTATCTTTAAGGCCTTGCTGGACTTCATGCGGACGGTTGTGGCGCGGGTCCGGGCCGACGCCGTGCCGACTGGGGTGAGTCGCGGAGGCAGCCGCTGGGTCAATGTACCCCGATGCGCCTGTGGGGCAGGCAAGCTCCGGTGTCTCGGTCCCGTCATCTCCCACCCTGCCGAGGAGCTTGTCGGCCGTCGCGGAAGTCCAGAGCTGGTCGAACGCGGCACCCGCTTCCAGTATAGCATGGCGCTCCTGCCGCACCTTGTCAGTGTTGTGCCGCCGGTCGGCTGCCGTGCGGTCGGCCTGGGTGGGGGGCGGTTGGCTGTTCTCCCCCTGGCTGGGGCTTGTGCTGGCACCGGTGCCGAACTCGGCGTTTCCCAGCTCGCAGAGGGCAGCCCGGAGGAGGGCCCGCTGCCCACGGGAGATATCCAGTGCCGCAAAGTCAGACCTGTCGACTGCGAGCAGTGCCGCTCTGTCTGTCAGATCCTCCTGCGCCATGACGCCAGTAGTCTTCCTGCTTAGGCCAGATACGGTTGCCCAGTCTAAGAAATCGAAACTCGTGAAGGAAGCTCCGTGAAGGAAGCTCATCGTGAAGGAAGCTCCATCCTCCGCCATGATGGATGCGTGCAGTGCTGGAGGAGGGGCGGAGAGGCTGTCACGGCGCTAAGGCTGAGCAGCTCAAAGCGTCTGAATCGGGTGCGCACGGGCTGCCGAGTGGCGGCAGCTGGGCGGCGCAGACGGGGCGTGGCAAAGGCCTCCCCCCGCCTATCTTAATGGGCGTCACAGTCATTAGCGCGCAGTTGCGCTTCGCCACCGCGGAGGGCCCCCGCGCCGCCCCGGCCGACCTCAGGGGTCACCGCCTCCCCCCGCCTTATCAGGATGACAGGTGGACAAGCCCGTCTTGCCGCCCGGTGCGCTGCCCTCCATGTTGTGCATTTAAATCCCAGTGGCGAGCCGCTGGATATATATAAAGCTCCACAGTTGCATTGAGATGGTTTTCTTTTCTTTTTGTCCCTTGTCCCTCTTTTCTAAAATTGCTGATAACATATGGCTTAACGTGAACAATGCAGGTGTCGATAAAGCGGTGGATGTGGGGGTGGGTGAGGGTGTGGGGGTGAGGGTGGGGGTGGATGTGTGTGGATGGGGGGGTGGGAGTTCTCCCTAAAACCTCATCAGAAGGTACCAGTGTCCTCTAGAGGGACAAGGGATTGTTGACGTTTCTCATGTCTCTACATAATAAACCTATTTCACATGACGTCAGCATAGATAATTAGGTATGTGCACGTGCAACTTGGCTGCAGAACAATACCTGGCCATGAGCAATCTTCATACAGAAAAAGTGAAATATTTCTAAATCTGCACCACCTAGAAACAAAATGCTTGGCACGCAAATAGATAACATGTTTATCAAACAGATTATATTAAATCAATTTGTTTATCGTTCTGTATTTCTTTTAATTTTGAATATAATTGAAGTTTTGCACTGAGCGTATCGGCAAACTCAATGATTTAGGTAGGCCTACGTGCTGATTTTTTTAGAATGAAATTTATCTTAATGTAACATATAAATCGAAAGTGCTTGAATGGAACTTCATCATATTAGCCAAATAATGTTTCTAACGTAAATAGCAAGAAAGTTCAGTTGATTTGGAGTTGGGAAATCCATTTTGGCCTCTTTGTTCTATAGTAAAACTGATCAAACTCAAAGTTGTGACCCAAAATCGAGCAAGCGGAAGGGAGAGCTTCGAGTGAACTCAGTGGATGGGGTGAGGACTTTGTTCACATCACGTTCTGTGCATCCTCAAAATGCATCTGATCATCACCGAATCTTCATGAAAATTGGTAGATAGATAGAAAACAAAATGGTAGGTTAAAAAATGAATAGCCTCCAGTTTTGCTGATTTGCAGAGGTTTTAGATAAACGGAAACAAGAAAGAATTCGGAACCACTTTAATTAAACTTCTAATTGACAGATTCAATAGTCTTGAAGACCCAGATAAAGAAGAACATGTTATCTACACGATGCAAAAGACAGCTTGTTAATAACCTTAAAACTGTCCCCAGAGAAAAGCAAAATGTAACACATGCCACAACACGGTGAGTGCCATCCCGTTCCTGTGTAGCTGTGAAATTGATACACCTGCACTATTCTACCTGGGTCCAAACCTGGCTTCAATTGCAGAAACATTGATGTGTACATACACATTATTTTGTTAAGCTATCAATCCAAATATGACCAAAGTTACCCATTGCGGATTGATGTTACAGCAACTTAAATAATGGTATGTCAATTTAAAATATTGATGTGTACTATAATTCAGTATGGAAATATAAATCAACGGAGAGGAATTAATTAACTGGACCTGCCAGCTGACCTTGGATATTATTATGTACCTATTCAGAGTTGCGCTCCAACCGGGTGTAGAGTTGATACCCGGATCTGTGGCTGTGCAAGTAGGATGTAGGGAAATACGATACAGACAAGAAGAAAGAGAAAGTAAGAGTGAAGAGAGTAAGGGAAGGCAAGCCTTCTATCTTTATTTGTATAGTACCCAGGTTCCCTGGTAGGGTGTCACCACGGTCACCCAATAGGACAACAACATTTCCAGTCCCCATGGCAACTGGTAATCTGCCCACCACCAGTGGCTGCCTGGCCACAACCAACATTGCTCTGGCTGCTCCTCCCAGCCTGATTGTGTTGACCCCCTACTGGATTGTGTTGACCCTACTCAGGCAGAAGAGCCAGGTCCTGAGTGCCACTTCACTCAGCCTGCCAGCACTCACTATGTCATCCACCTGAAACTCAGCTATAACCCAACCAATACAATACAACCAATACATATGTACATATACATACAAACATACAAGCTCAACTGGCTAGCCATACGAATAAAACATCACATAATAGCACCCCCCTCCTGCCGTATATTGGAATATTTAACAATGGGTCAGGCAATTTGGCGCAAGGCTGCGCGACTGGGGCAACACCAACGCCGCCGACCTAACTAAATCCCACTCGCTCTGACCGCACTTCGGCCAGAATTATCTTTACTTATTGCACCATATCTATTTTAATTACACTTTATAAATCATGTAAAACTGTGTTTAAAATGCCTGCATACCTGTAACACCCATTGCCGAAGACTAGTGCCAAGGCAATGAGAAAAGATTTATCAATAAAATACATTTACTAAAGATTAACAATAATACATATACCTCTTATTACTAGATCAGTTTTACTGGACTTATTTCTGCCATCACAACCCTTCAAATTGGTGATATTTGTAAATAGCAGTCTATAAAATTCCTCCAGTGTGTGTGGTACGAGATGGGGGGGGGGGGGGGGGCACCAATTACCCCGACAGCTGTGGGGGGGGGGGGGGGGGCACCACCAATGAGCCAAGGAGGAATATATATATATAAGTATATGAGTTATACAGTATATACACTCGTATAATACGTTACGCATCATATATATATATGATATAAAGCTGTGCCTTTACCATGGCCTTTACTGTGGCCTTTACCATGGCTTTTACCATGGCCTTTACCATGGCCTTTACCCTGGCCTTAACCATGGCCTTAACCATGGCCTTTGCCTTGGTCTCTACCATGGTATGTGCCATGGTCTTTACCATGGTCTTTACCATGGCCTTTACCACGGCCTTTACCATGGCCTTTACCTGGCATTTTGCATGGCATTACTATGGCCTTTACAATGGCATTTGCCATGGCCTTTACAATAGCCTTTACACTGGCATTTACCATAACCTTTACCATAGCCTTTACCATGGACATTACTGTGGTATTTACCATGGTCTTTACCATGGTCTTTACCATGGCCTTTGCATTGGCCTTTGACATGGTATTTACATTGGTCTTTACCTTGGTATTACCATGGCCTTTACCATGGCATTTAGCATGGTCTTTATCGTGGCATTTACCATGGTATTTACCATGGCCTTCACCATGGTGTTTACCATGACCTTTACCATAGCCTTTACCGTGGCCTTTACCATGGCCTTTTGTATGACATTTGCCATGGCTTTTACAATGGCCTTTGCCATGCCCTTTAAAATGGCCTTTACACTGGGTTTTACCATATCATTTACCATGACCTTTACCACGGCCTTTACCATGGCCTTTACCACGGCCTTTACATTGACCTTTGACATGGTATTTACATTGGTTTTTACCATGGCCATTACTATGGCCATTACCTTGACATTTACCATGACCTTTACCATTGCATTTACCATGGCCTTTTCCATGACCTTTACCATGGCATTGACCATGGCCTTTACCATGTCATTGACCATGGCTTTTACCATGACCGTTACCCGACCTTTACCATGGCCTTTACCTTGGCCTTTTCCATGAACATTAGAGCTGCTCGGCGTTGCACATGGTCTTGGAACAGAAATTCATGCACTTCTGGCCGCCTTTAAGTGATTTAACCGGTGTTTGAAATCAAGCTTTTACATGGCATAACCTCTTTATTAAAACAACCCCAGTGTAACCCGACCCCCCCCCCCCCCCGCCCACCCTGTCCCTTTTATCGTCGACTACCGTCGTATGTTTAAAGCAATAATAATTCAAAAGTAACTTTAGATAAGCCTGCTTCGGTACCCTCACCCTCACCTCCACCCAGTCACCACCGCCGCCACCACCACCCCCGCCCCAACCCTCATCCAAAACACCCACGCGCTAAGGAGAGAGTGAGAGAAGGGTCGAGAGAAAAAGAGAGTGAAAGAAAAAGAGATAACGTGAAAAGGATTAAGAGAAACAAAAATACAGAAATAGATATACAGAGAAGCAGAGATACAGAGACAGAGAAAGATAGAGAGAGATGCAGAGACAGAGAGAGACAGAGAGAGACAGAGAGAGACAGAGAGAGACAGAGAGAGAGAGAGAGACAGGGAGAGACAGGGAGAGAGAGACTGAGAGAGACTGAGAGAGACTGAGAGAGACAGAGATACAGAGACAGAGGTAGACAGAGAGAGACAGGGAGAGTCAGAGATACAGAGACAGAGAGAGACAGAGATACAGATACAGAGAGAGATAGAGACAGACACAGAGAGACAGAGAGAGACAGAGAGAGACAGAGAGAGACAGAGAGAGACAGAGATACAGAGACAGAGATAGGCAGATGGAGACACAGAGACACAGAGAGAGACACAGAGAGAGACAGACATATAGTGAGGGACAGAGAGGAACAGAGAGAGACAGAGAGAGGGACATACATATAGACAGAGAGGGGGACAAAGAGGGATACAGAGAGATACAGATATACAGAGGGAGACAGCGAGAGTCAGTGGGAGACAGAAAGACAGGGAGAGACAGGGAGAGACAGGGAGAGACAGGGAGATGCAGGAAGATGCAGGGAGAGGTAGTGAGAGACAGGGAAAGATAGGGGGAGAGAGGGACAGACAGCGAGAGACAGCGAGAGACAGAGAGAGACAGAGAGAGACAGGGAGAGACAGGGAGAGACAGAGAGAGACAGAGAGAGTCAGAGAAAGGTCGGGAGAGACAGGGAGGGACAGGGAGAGACAGAGAGAGAGTCAGAGAAAGGTTGGGAGAGACAGGGAGAGACGAGGCGAGATAGGGATAGACAGCGAGAGACAATGAGATGCAGAGAAAGGTCGGGAGAGACAGGGATAGACAGGGAGGGACAGGTAGAGACAGGAAGAGACAGCGAGAGACAGCGAGAGACAGCGAGAGACAGCGAGAGACAGCGAGAGACAGCGAGAGACAGCGAGAGACAGCGAGAGACAGAGAAGGACAGAGAAAAACAGAGAAGGACAGAGAAAGAAAAAAGGAGGGGGGTTGGGGGAGGGAAAGAGTAGAACGTTCAATAGGAAGAGTATGTAGCTGGAGAAAATATTGTGTTGAGGGAATGGGCTTACGGTTGGCGGGCAGGCACGCTGCGTTGCCCGTGCCATATGGCTGCGAGCTGCCAGGTAGCAGATCAAACAAGCCCAGCCTCTCCTTTCAAAAGGCGGGTGCGTGCGCACACGTGCTGGAGGGAGGGGGGGGGGGGGCTGGGTATCACTGATACTCGGCTGACCACCCATATGGCGAACATACAGCACTCAGTGCCTGGTCGATCTTATCGCCTCACGTTGGTTGGATGTGTGTTCTTGGGGAAGAGTCGGGTCGATGTGATGAGATGTGAGTGAGATGTGTAGATGTGTTATTGTATGTGTATGTGTATGTGTGTCTGTATGTGTGTGTGGAGTGTGTGTTTGTGTGTTTTTGTTGCTTTTGTTACATGTTGAATGTGTGTCAGTAATTCGATGTTATTCATAGATGGACTCAGGTGTTTGGTTCTTAGTTGTTGAACTTAGATTGAAGATTGTTTATGTTTCCTTAAAGCTGCACAGTCCGATGAAATCAACAAGTTTTCCAATCAAAGCATTTAGCTAGATGTGTTCCCACTTGTTCAACTCAGATACTTGTGCATGTATTAAACACTTGATGCTGTGTAGAAGGGAATTAATTCTGAGTCATTCCAACAGAACCTGTTACTGCTGAAGCCTATGGCGTCCGATTTTCAAGGTGCATGCCAATGTTAATTTGGCATATTTTTACTTCAAATATCTCTAAGGTTACCCACTTATAATCAAAAGTACTTCAAATTAAAGGAAGGTAGATTATAAAGATCAACATAATATATTTATCTAGACAACAAAACTAATGACACTCGAAAACCATCAGAGTATACAGCTTTCATGTAGGCGGTGGTGGTGGTGGTGGTGGTGGTGGTGGTGGCGGTGGTGGTGGTGGTGGTGGTGGTGGCGGTGGTGGTGGTGGTGGTGGCGGTGGCGGGTGGTGGTGGTGGTGGTGGTGGTGGTGGTGGCGGCGGTGGTGGTGGTGGTGGTGGCGGTGGTGGTGGTGGTGATTGTGGTGGTGGTGGCGGTGGTGGTGGTGGTGGTGGTGGTGGTGGCGGTGGTGGTGGTGGTGGTGGTGGTGGTGGCGGCGGTGGTGGTGGTGGTGGTGGCGGTGGTGGTGGTGGTGGTGGTGGTGGTGGTGGTGGTGGTGGTGGTGGTGGCGGTGGTGGTGGTGGTGGCGGTGGTGGTGGTTAGTTGGTTAGTTTTTGGAGTTTTGCATCCTGGCAACATCTACGGTCATATCAGGATGGGTACCGACTTGTGACAATGCGCACTCATGGCGACTTTATAGTGCTGCCCCACTGGGAGACCAGGCCACCAACCACATGACCTAATATCCCACTCAGTCACATTATCCTGATACTGGAGGTGGTGGTGGAGGTGATAGAGGTGGTGCTGGTGGTAGTGGTGGTGGTAGTGCTGGTGGTAGTAGTGGTGGTGATGATGGTGGGTGTGGTGGTGGTTATGGAGGTGGAGGTGCAGGTGGAGATGGAAGTGGAGGTGGTGGTGGTAGTAGTGATGGTGATGGTAGGGGGTGTGGTGGTGGTTATGGAGGTGCAGGTGGAGTTGGAGATGGAAGTGGAGGTGGTGGTCGTAGTAGTGGTGGTGATGGTGGGGGGTGTGGTGCTGGTTATGGAGCTGGAGGTGCAGGTGGAGATGGAAGTGGAGGTGGTGGTAGTAGTCGTGGTGATGCAGGTGGAGATGGAAGTTGAGGTGGTGGTGGTAGTAGTGATGGTGATGGTAGGGGGTGTGGTGGTGGTTATGGAGGTGCAGGTGGAGTTGGAGATGGAAGTGGAGGTGGTGGTGGTAGGAGTGGTGGTAGTGGTGGTGGTGATGGTGGGGGGTGTGGTGGTGGTTATGGAGGTGCAGGTGGAGATGGAAGTGGAGGTGGTGGTGGTAGTAGTGGTGGTGATGGTGGGGGGTGTGGTGGTGGTTATGGAGGTGCAGGTGGAGATGGAGATGGAAGTGGAGGTGGTGGTGGTAGGAGTCGGTGGGTAGTAGTGGTGGTGATGGTGGGGGAGGTGTGGTGGTGGTTATGGAGGTGCAGGTGGAGATGGAAGTGGAGGTGGTGGTGGTAGTAGTGGTGGTGAGTGGTGGGGGTGTGGTGGTGGTTATGGAGGTGCAGGTGGAGATGGAATGAGTGGTGGTGTAGTAGTGGTAGGAGTGGGGTGTGTGGTGGTGAGGGCAGGTGGTGGTATGGATGGAGGTGGTGGTGGATGGTTGGGGTAGTGTGGTGGTGATGGTGGGGGGTGGTGTGGTTATGGAGGTGCAGGTGGAGATGGAAGTGGAGGTGGTGGTGGTAGTAGTGTGGGATGGTGATGGTGGGGGTGTGGTGGTGCGTGGTATGAATGGAGGGTGCATGGTGGAGATGATGGAAGGTGGAGAGTGGTGTGGTGGTAGTAGTGGTGGTGATGGTGGGGGGTGTGGTGGTGGTTATGGAGGTGCAGGTGGAGATGGAGATGGAAGTGGAGGTGGTGGTGGTAGGAGTGGTGGTAGTAGTGGTGGTGATGGTGGGGGTGTGGTGGTGGTTATGGAGGTGCAGGTGGAGATGGAAGTGGAGGTGGTGGTCGTAGTAGTGGTGGTGATGGTGGGGGGTGTGGTGCTGGTTATGGAGCTGGAGGTGCAGGTGGAGATGGAAGTGGAGGTGGTGGTAGTAGTCGTGGTGGTGATGATGGTGGGTGTGGTGGTGGTTATGGAGGTGGAGGTGGAGGTGGAGGTGGAGGTGGAGATAGAGGTGGAGGTGGTCGTGCTCGAGGTGGCGGTCGTGGGTGGAGGTGGTGGAAGAAGTGATGGTGAGTGGTGGTAGTGCGTGTGGAGGTGATGGAGGTGGTGGTGGATGGGGTGGGGCATGTGGGGCACCTGAGGTGACATTGGGTCAGAATATGAGCTGGTACAGTGGTAGGTAGTGAGAGAGGTGAGGGTGTGTGGTGGGTGTGTGGAGGTGTGTAGAGGTGGGTGGGGGGGAGGGTCACTGAGCACTTGGTGCAAACAGCGGGTTGGTGGCGGTAGAGCCTCGCGGTTTGCAGCTGAGCAGGTTGTGTGTGACCTGGTTATTAGGGCGGTTTGGGCAGAGGGGAGGTTGTAATCCGAGGTGGGGCAGGGTGGTGTATCGAGAGAGGGCTGGTTGGGTGTAGGAGTGGGTCGGGTTTGTGGTAATATGGAGGGTGGGGAAGTGGGGTCTATTTGCTCCCCGAGAGAGTGCCGCTGGTAACTTGCAAAAGCCAGCAGCACTTCAACACTTTTGCAGGCAGCTTTCATGAAATGTAAGTTCACAACTATGATCAAGGCTCTACATACAGGAATGATGGCGAACGTTAGTGTTGGAGGGGAAGTCTCGGGACCATTGATGTTACCAATGGGGTCAAGCAAGGTTGTGTACTGGCCCCCACGCTCTTCTCCATCTTCCTATCAGCAATGCTCGATGAGGCTTTCCGAGACATGGAGGATGGCATCTATATACAGTCCAGACAGAGTGCTGACCTATTCAATGTCGCACACTTCAGAGCGAAGACCAAGACTACTCTGATACTGGTGAGAGAGCTGCTATTCGCAGATGACAGTGCACTGGTTGCCCACTCTGCTGAAGAGATCCAGAAAATAGTGGACGCTTTCTCCGATGCATTAAAGAAGTTTGCCCTGAAGAGTAACATCAAGAAGATGGAGGTACTGTACCAACCCAACTCTACAAGAACCCGAGAGGAGGATATCATGGTTGATGGAAACAAGCTGAACTCTGTTCCGGAATTCACCTACCTCTGAAGCACTATATCAAGTGATGGACGCATTGATGCTGAAATACAGAGGAGGATGGCCAAGGCTAGCGCATCTTTCGGCCGATTATGCCAGAGACTCTGGAATAACCACCATGTGTCCATGCGGATCAAAGGCAAGATCTACCATGCAATCATGCTATCCACCCTACTATATGGAGCCGAGGCCTGGACAGTATACAGACGACAGGTGAAAAAGCTGCATGCCTTCATGATGTGACATCTGCATTCCATCATGAGGCTAACCTGGAAGGACAAAGTGACAAATAAGGAAATACTCAAACGGATGGGGCTGCCCTCTATGGAAGATCTTCTGATCAAAAAGAATCTCCTGTGGACTGGACACCTCATGAGGATGTCATCAGACAGGCTATCAAAGCAGATCCTCTATACTCAACTGTCTTCTGGTTACAGAAAGAGAGGGAGCCCTCGTCTCCAGTTCAAGGATACCATCAAGAGAAACCTGAAGCTGAGAGATATTAAGACTGACTCAGGGACATCACTCTCACAGCAGAGAGCTAAATGGAGAGCGGCAGTCAAGTAATGAAAGGAGTCTTTGTCGCATCGCAACCGACAGCATGATGATGGGGAAGTGGGGTGCAGGTAGGGTGGGGTGTAGTGGGGCGGGGCGGGGCGGGGCGGGGCGGGGCGGGGCGGGGTGGGTACATATCCGCTGGTTGCTCCGCCTGGTGGTAGACGTGGATGATACTCGTGAATGACAGGACGTGGATCAAGGCCAGCCCTGAGTCGTGTGAAACCGATCCGTGCGCACACAGGCCGGGTCCCGACCGCCACGCACGGAAGTGCCCAACTCTCGAGACCCGCGCCTGCCCTAATATGACCTTAGATGTTGCCAGGACATAAAACTCCAACAACCAACCGACCACGAGACCCGCCGGACGCTGCGCTATTCGAGCCGCCTCGACCCGGGCAGATGCCCGCCGACTGGTACCCCGGTCACACTACGGCGACCACTTTGCGACCACTAAAAAGGGTTGGTCGCTAAAGCCCCAGTCACACTATGGCTTGTGACCGCTTGCGACCAGAAGGAGATTGCAGCTGCTGCACCAAAAACCTAGTGTGAACAAAATGGACACCCAAAGGTCAGCGACTATTTTTATTAGATGCTTTGGTCACAAGGAGGTCACCGGTGACTGTGAGTTATTTGGTTCAATTGGTCGCAAAGTGGTCGCAAAGTGGTCGCAACGTGGTCGCAAAGTGGTCGCGAAGTGGTCGCAAGCGGTTGCAAGTCGTAGGGGAGCGGGACGTAGCTCAGGCGGTAGAGTGTCCAACTGTGAAGGTGTTGGTCATCCGATCAATCCTGCTCAGTGGACACATTTGCAGTTTGGGCTATTTTCCATTCCAACCAGTGGTCCACAACTGGTTCATCAAGGACAGTGGTATGTGCTGTCCAGTCTGTGGGAAAGTGCATATAAAAGACCCCTTGCTGCTTATCGGAAAGGGTAGCCTGTATAGTGGCAGCGGGTTTTCTCCAAAGAAATATGTCAGAATGACCATCTGCTTGACATCCAATAACCCATGATAAAAATCAATGCGCTCTAGAGGCGTTGTTAAATAAAAGAAACTTTCCTTTTTGCAAGCCATAGTGTGACTGGTGCTTAAGGGCGAGTGCTAAAGCTGTACAGTCTGTAATACCGCGTTCCATGCACACTATAAAGCTTGCTGCTGTGGAGGCCTAATTACGCCTTCCGCCCATATAACTAAGGGTTTAGAATAATAATAAAACGAATTTTAATGTATAAACAATGTATTGTAGTAAACAATAAAAGCCTTAAAATATAACTATCCTAATCCGCAATCAATTTGAAATCATTGCAAGGCAGCAGGGTTTCTTTTTGTGAACACATGCAAACAAACATACACATTCGCTTTTATTTATAAGGGTTTAGAATATTTAAAAAAGGAATGTTAATGAGTCAACAATTTATTGGACCATTATGCTATGACAATAATGCTATGAAATATAACTATGACAATCAAATTGATATCATTGGAATGCAGGAGTGTATTTTTGCCAACACACAGACACAAATAAACACACACATTCACATACATTTGTTTGTCTATTGTTATTTTACGACCTAGCAACATCTAAGGTCATATCAAGATGGATACCGACTTGTGACAGTGCGCACGCATAGTGACTTTATAGTGCTGCCTCACTGGGAGATCAGGCCGCTGGCACCATGATCCGATATCCCATGTAGTCACATTATCCTGATATTAAACTAACCAGTCCTTATCCTATCCTAGTAATGCTGAGCACCAGGCTGGGTAGCAACAAGTATCGATTTTGTAAATCATTGACTTGACTCAGCTAGGGTTCGAAATCCCGACCGTCCACATCCGAAGCCTGCGGGTAAAAAATTACTAATTCACACAAATCAAAATGTGAAAGAGAAAAGTCCAACGTGACAATTTCCTAACTCACATGAATCAAACTGTAAAAAACAAGAGTCCAACATGATAAATTATGAAATCACCTAACTCAAACAGTGAAAGACAAGCATCTAACACGACAAATTACTAACCTTGGTGAATCAAACTGTGAAAGACAAGAGTCCAACATGATAATTACCAATTCACATGAATCAAACTGTGACAGACAAGAGTCTAACACAACAAATTACTAACTCATATTGATCAAACTGTGAAAGACAAGAGTCTAACATAACAAATTATTAACTCACATTAATCAAAATATGACAGACGAGAGTCTGACACACCAAATTACCAACTCACATAAATCAAACTGTGACAGACAAGAGTCTAACATAACAAATTTCTAACTTCAATGAATCAAACTGTGACAAACAAGAGTCTAACATAACAAATTAGTAACTCATATAGATCAAACGGTGAAAGACAAGAGTCTGACAAAACAAATTACTAACTCATATTGATGAAAGTGTGACAGCCAAGAGTCTGACAACAAAATACTAACTCATTTTGATCAAACTGTGACAGACAAGAGTCTAACATGCAAAATTACTAATTTCAGTGAATCAAACTGTTATAGACAAGAGTCTAACATGACAAATTAGTAACTCACCTGAATTGAAAGGTGAAAGACAAGAGTCCAACATAACAAATTATTAACTCACATTAATCAAAATGTAAAAGATAAGAGTCCAACGTGATAATTACCAACTCACATAAATCAAAATGTGAAAGACAAGAGTCTAACATAACAAATTATTAACTCACATTAATCAAAATGTGAAAGACAAGAGTCTAACATAACAAATTAGTAACTCATGTGAATCAGACTCGGAAATACAAGAGTGTAACTTAACAAATTACTAACTTCAGTGAATCAAACTGTGAAAGACAAGAAAGAGTCCAACCCCAACTGACGCGAATCAAACAGCGAAAGACAATCACAAACACCAAACTGCTACCTGCGACTGAGTAATATTATCGTTGTTCCTGCGGCGATAATTCCCGCCAAAAACAACATTGGCTGTTCCTACAAAACCTCTCCGCGCGCCGCCTGGCGGGCAGGGCGGCAGACGACAGGTCGTCACTTGGGAGATACACGCTCCGTGCAAAGAGGTTTGTTTACCCAGGAACAGGTGAGGGCGCGCTAACAGCGGCCCCTGTCGGCCGAGCCGGCTGCAATCAGTCTCACTTTTCACGCCAGTTTACATCCCCATTGTCGTCTGATCAAAGCGGCGACCCTCGTAGTTCCGTCAATGGCCGCCAGGTGACCTTTGAAGCTTCCGCCGCGAGCTGCGCGCGCAACAAAGCCACCCACAGTGGCAGATCCACGGGCGAGACGCCCGGTTAGCGCGGATGCCCGCCCCCCGATTCTCGCCAAATATTTAAAGTTGCGCAGTCCGATGGTTTTGGGTTTTTTGTCGTTTCCTGAAGTTAAATATATTATTAGGTTGATCGTTATAATCTATCTTATTTTAGCTTGATTTAAAATGACTAATTCGTGGAATATGTTAAGCGTAAATATGCTATTGCCAATGTTAATTTCGGTGTGCTTGTCAAAACTCTGACTCCTCATAGGCTTCAGCACGAACAGGTTGTATTAAGTCCACTTAGTACACCCCTCTAATTAACAACAACCGATGCTTAATAATGCTTACTAAGTGCAGCAGAATCTAAGTTAGGTATTTAGATTCCAATCTAGATCAGTGTTTTGCTTGAGACAATTGCATGCCTTTATCGGATTATGCAACCTTAGAGTTGCATAATCTGATGAGTATTTTTTTAGTTTCTGCCATGATATATTTCAGGGATATGTTTGGCTATATAATATATGCGTGTATCTACACATATACCTACATATATATATATATATATATATATATATATATATATATATATATATATATGGGATGTATAATTAATTATGCAGATATAAATAGGCAGAGTATCATTATTATTTATTATTGCCTGTACTTTGCTTCAATATATTATTATCCAATCGATGACCTGCCCGGATTTGCCCTGGTTGCCTACTACTAGTGCCACCACCGGGCGTTTGCCTTGGCAAGCTCAGCCGGGCAGTCACTTCCCTAAGCGATTTCAAACTTTTACCGGTATGCCTGTTTATTGTGCTATGCCAAGACGCTCAATAAAAGTGTCTGACCCAACACTCGTCTCTATCCTTCCCTTACTTACATAGCCCTACTTTATATAATATATATATATATATATTTACATGTCGTTGGGGGTGATGAATATTGGAAATATTGCACCTACAGCGGGACTCGAACCCACATCTCTTTGCATTCCGAGCCGGTGTGATAACCATTACACCACCTAGGCCCCTGATGTCACCACACTACCGACGCCTACCTGTCTTGCCTGAAAGGTCAGTGCAGACTACTACATACATATACAGCAGGACGCGATGGCCGAATAGGTAAGATTAAGAGCACAGGCTTCCTGTGCGGAAGGTCGGAAGTTTGAATCCCAGCCGAGTCAATTCAATGACTTACAACATTTATAATTGCCACTAACCTGGCGCTAGTTGTTTAATACAGCGAAGTTAGGGCGAAGCGCCGTACGTGCGACAATATATATAGGCGCCGATGGGGGGCGCCACTGGCGCAACTAGCCTGCACCGAATGAATGGCGCCAATCAAAATCCGTACGACATTAATTATTTAAACAATTCCGTATCCTGTATCCTACTCCGTGTCCTTATATATATATTTATATATATATATATATATATATATATATATATATTATATATATATATTATATATATATATATATATAATACAGTATATAATTTATACTCCGTAAGACTAAAACGCAACATTGTGCCCATGGCCCTCCTCATCTCCACCGAACATTGACAAGTGTTGGTCAGAGCAGAGAATTATATATATATATATATATATATATATATATATAAGGCGCTATGTATATAAAAAACCTGAACCATGCCGCGCCTGCACTGCGCCCACCTTACATTTTTGGCGGGAGCCGGGTGGGCGTGGCGCTTGTGAAACATCCGGGTGCGTCTGCTGGCGGCGTCCGCTCACCGCGAGATCTCGGCGAGATGTTGGCGCCGCGAGATCTCGGCGAGATGTTGGCACCGGATAAAAGGGTAGTCGGTGGTGAATGGCGGGCAGGGGCGAACCTCCCAATTATCGCCCAATCTGCTTCCTCTCTGCCCGCATTATCGCCCTTTGTTGGCCGGTTACACCCCGCCTCGCTTCCCGCTAGCCGCTCCGGCTCAGAGCGCGGGTGTGAGTGGGTGTGGGTGTGGGTGAGTGAGTGTGAGTGGGTGTGGGTGAGTGAGTGTGGGTGGGTGTGGGTGTGAGTGTGAGTGTGCTTAATGAGTGCACCAGTATCTAAGCTGAAGTGTCCAGGTGTGTTCTGGCACACTGGTGTACTATCTAAGGACAGGGCATGGGTGAAAGGATGCTGTAACAAGCCACAATGGGACAGAATCCTCTCCCACAGGCCTGTATGTCATCTGCGTAGATGTACATAGTAGGCTAAGTTATCATATACAGGTTAGGAAAAAACTTGAAAATTAAAAAAAAACTAATATAGAAACTACTAACACCCAAAACCGCAAAGGTTGGCCCGAGAAAGATCAGGTAAAGACTCGTGAGTGTGGGACCAGACCAATCCAGTATCACAGCTGTCCGGCATTGAAAACAAGCACCCTCACGGGAGCTTATACGTTATGAGCAGAATAAAAAACTTCTCACCAAAAAAAAAAAAAAAAATGTCAGTGCAAATCTCGATAAGTGCTTTGCTTTCGAAAATGGTTTGCTTTTAACGGACTATGCAATTTTAAGTCAATTTGATAGAAGCTATCATTGTTGAAGCTCATTTGAACATGCATACCAACATTAATTGTGCATGTTTTCATGCCAAATAATTCCAAAATTAGCCTTTTTAAATCAAAGGTGCTTAGAACTAAGGGAAACTAGAGAGTGGTGATCAACATAAAGTGTTTATCATAAACGAAACTCACTGGGCGTGGTGGATGAACTGGTAGAACGTGAGCCTCGTGTGCGGGACATCGGGAGTTTGGTTCCCGGTCGAGTCAAACCAATGACTTACAAAATTGATACTTGTTGCTTCCTAGCCAGGCACTCGGCATTAATAGGATAGGGCAAGGACTGGTTAGCTCAGTGTCAGGATAATGTGATTGAGTGGGATATCGGGTCATGGTGCTGGCGGCATGATTTCAGAATGGGTCATCACTACAAAGTCGCCATGAGTGTGCACTGTCACAAGTCGGTACCCATCCTGATATGACCTTAGATGCCGCCAGGATGTAAAACTTCAACAACAACAGCTTAAAAGAAACTCAAAACCATCGGACTGTGTACTACGTCACACACCACACAAGCGATAGCAAACACGAGTGTAACTGTAAGTAGGGCATGAAAATGTCATCCGCAAACAAGGAGAGGAATGCTAGCTGGGGGTAAGGAGAGTTTATTCAAGCTGCATAGTCCGATGAAAACATCAAATTTTCAAAACCAAACCAATTATCTAGATTTCATTCTACATATCTACCTTAGATACTGATGCTCTTATTAAGCATTTACCGGCACATAGAAGGGACGACTGAGTCAATTAATAGAACCTGTTACTGCAGAAGCCTATGATGATAGAGTTTTGGCAAGCTTGCCAAAATTAATTTAGCATGTTTCCATTTCAAATATGTCAAAAGTTTGCGACTTAAACTGAAAGCCACTTCAAACTAAAGTACGGTAGATAATAACGATCAACCTAATATGTTTATCTCAGAAAATGAGAGAAACTCAAAACCAGCGCACTATGCAACTTTAATATTAGATGCCCGAGGAGCCCACAAGGAACAAGTGATTGGAACAATACAGGAGTACAGGAGAAGGAACAGGAAGGAACAAACAACAACAGAAATAGTAAGATGCTTTGGTGGAAAAGTCGGCCCTGATGTCTCGGCTGCTGGAGGAGTAGTGCGGGAAATGGCAGTATGTTCTGATGGGAGGCGATAGGTGGGGTCTCGGGTGAGCGAGGTTTGAGGCGAGAGTCCAGCGGGAGCAGAGTAGAACAGCCCAGGCGGTTCCTCCCCCCCCCCCCCTGCAATGAATCAAATTCAACGCCCCGCATTACGCCTCAATTTGGCTGAAGGTGAGAAGTCTTGCCGTAAGTGGTATCACAAGCTGTTGGGATGCTCTACATAGAACGGGATTCGAACCCAAATGGCTGCGATTCAGGGACATGGGCTTAAACCCACATGTAACTTTGTATGTGGTTTTTCACCTGTGGAGGGGAGTGCAACACAACAAGGTGGTATTAATTGACACCCCTTCAAATCATACTGTGTGCACTTCGGTCAGGGTCTCGACATGCAGATAACTTCAGCGTAGTTCAGTCCTCTTGTTTCAATTAGCAACAACTCTTCACTTCCATTCCATGTTCTCAGAGAGGAATGGTTTCACCCTCCCCCCCATTCTTCCCATCCGCCCTCATCTCCCACTCCCCCTTCAGCTCCCTGTCCCCCCCCCCTCCCCCGCCCCCTCCCCTGCCCCGTCATTCCTATCCACCCTCACCTCCTCTCTGCCCCCCTCCACCTTCTCCATCACCCCCGCCACCTCCCCTCTCACCTCCCCTCCCTAACACCTTCCACCGCCACCACCCAAATGCGCTTACCCAAAGAGTTGAGATGTGCTGCCATGGAGTGTCGAGTTAAGAGCAGAGAGAGAGGGAGAGAACGATGAAGGAGCGGGGAGAGGTGGGGATAGGCGCGGAGAGCTGGGAACAGTTAGGGAGAGTTGGGGAGGGTTGGGGAGAACGGGGAGAGGTGGGAAGAGGCGGGAAGAGGTGGGGAGAGGTGTGGGGAGGTCGGGAGGTGGAGAGAGGTAGGGAGAGGTGGGATGAGGTGGGGAGAGGCAGGGAGAGAAAGTGAGGAGTGGGGAGAGGTGGATAGAGGCGAGGAGATGTGGGAAGAGAGAGGGAGAGAGGGAGAGGTGGGGAGAGGTGGGGAGAGGTTGGGAGGAGTGGGGAGAGGTGGTGGGAGGTGGGGAGAGGTGGGAAGAGGTGGAGAGGTGGGGAGAGGTGGAGAGGTGGGGAGAGGTGGGAAGAGGTGGGGAGAGGTGGGGAGAGGCTGGGAGAGGCGGGGAGAGGTGGGGAGAGGTGGGGAGAGGCGGAGAGTGAGAGAGGGTGTCGATCAGGGGAGGTGCTGGTGGGTGGTGAAAAGTCACACGGGTCATACCGCACGGCCGTCAGGCGCGCCGCCATCTTGAAACCCGAAACCGCTGCGTCATGGTCATATTCAGACAACGGCCGGGCGAGAAAGTGCAATTAATCATAGGCTACCTGCCCGTAATTAGGCCCGTTACAACCCCCACTGCCGCCCCTATAATTGATGAAGCGCAGAAAACACAAATATTAATATAACGCCTGTCAGGAGCTCGCCGGAAGTGGCGCCCTAATTGTGGATGTGTCGCACGTCATGTGCGCCCTTGTAAGGCCTGGGGGGAAGTCGTCTGCGCGCGCAGCAAATGAGCAGAGGGTGAGGGGATGAGGTGGAGGGGGCGATGGGAGGGGGAGAGGGGGAGGAAAGGATGGGGGAGGGATGGGTGTGGGGGAGGGGAGGAGGGGAGTGATGGGAGAGGGGGGATGGGGAGGGGAGGAGCGATGGGGGAGGGATATGTGATGGGGGGAGGAAGGGGGAGGGGAGGAGTGAGGGGATGGGGAGAGAGGGGAGGAAGGGATGGTGGAGAGATGGGTGTGGGGGAGGGGAGGAGGGAGGGGAGGAGGGGGAGGCGGAGGGGGGAAGGGGTGGGGAGGGATGGGTGTGGGGGGAGGGTAGGAGGGGAGGGATGTGGCAGGAGGGATTGGGTAGGGAGGGAGGATGGGCTGGAGGAGGTGGAGGGGAAGGGAATGGGGGAGGAGAGGGAGGGGGGAGGACGGAGGAGGTGGAGGGGAGGGAGTGGGGAGGAAGGGGTGTGGGGGGAAGGAATGGGAGAGGGTGGGAGGGATGGGGGCGGAAGGGAGGGGGAAGGAGAGAGGGAGAAATGGGATGGAGGGGGATGGGAGGGAGTGCGTATGTTGGGGAAGAGAGGAGGAGAGGGAGGGAGCGGGGATTGGGAGGGAGTGAGAGAGGGGGAAGAGGGAGGGAGGGGGAAGGAGAGAGAGTGAAGAAGGGGTGGGGGAAAAGAGGGAGGGAGCAGGGAGGGTAATGGGGGAAGGAGAGAGAGGGGGGAATGAAAGGAGAGAAGGAGGGGGAAGGTTGGGGAGGGAAGGGGAACGGAGCGAGAGAGGGAGGTTGGAGGGAGGGAGGGAGACTGAGGGGGGGGGGAGAGAGTGGGGGGGGGGGGAGAGGAGGGAGGGTCGCTGGGAGGGAAGGTGGAGGTCTATCCGGCGCGCAACTTTGAAAGGCGACCCGTGTGATTGCAGCATCCAAAATTGCCCACATAAACACTATCGCACCTGGATTAATATTGAATGACAGCTACTTAGAGAACTCAATGCGTCCGTTTGACATTTTACACCGGCGCCGAAAGAAGCGGAATGAACCGAAGACGACTTGAGACCGGCGAACAGTCACGTGACCCGCCGACGGGCGCCGACCGAGCCCGACTGTCCAAATTACTTCTCGCTGCATTAAGACTGTTGTCAGTATTCGGGTAGGGTTTCGTGGGGCCTCAGGGCATGGCGCTTGTGTATGTGTGTGTGTGTGTGTGTGTGTGAGTGTGGGTGTGGGTGTGGGTGTGGGTGTAGGCGGGATAGTTGATGATGACCAGCAAAAATGTTTCCCGCCAGTAGTAGCACCCACAGAGCCTCGTTTTCACCTTCACCCTGTCGCATCGCTCCAGATACAAACTTACCTACACACACACACACACACACATCCGCACACATCCGCACACACCCACACACACTTACCGGGCGCGGTGGCCGAATTGGTACAGCACGGGCCTCGTGTGCGGGAGATCGGGAGTTCGCTTCCCGGTCGAGTCTCAACCAATGACTTATCAAATTAATACTTGTTGCTTACTAGCCCGGCGCTTGGCATTATTAGGATAGGGCAAGGACTGGTTGGCACAGTGTCAGGATAATGTGACTGTGGGGAGAGAGAGGGAGAAGTGTGGAGAGGCAGGGAGTGGGGCAGCACTATAAAGTTGTCATGAGTGCGCACTGTCACAAGTCAATACCCGTCCTGATATGACCTCAGTTGTTGACAGGACGTAAAACTCCAACAACCAACCAAGCACATAGAACACGCACACAACCACACACACACACAATACAAACTCACACAAACACACACAGACACACATGAACACATATGAGCACACATGAGCACACATACACATCCACACGCAAACACACGCAAGCAGACGCAAACACACGCAAACACACGCAAACACACGCAAACACACACAAATACACACAAACACATACAAACACACACAAACACACACAGAATACAAACTCACACAAACACACACATACACAAATGAACACATACAAGCACACATGAGCACACATACACATACACACACAAACACAGCCAAACACACACAAACACACACAAACACACAGAACACATGCAAACACACAAAACACCACCGACACACACAGACACACACAGACACACACAGATACACAGAAACACACAGAAATACACAGAAATGCACACAAACACACACCTATAGACGAACACCAACAAAACTCATACACATACAACCACACACAAAACACAAACACGCACGCACAAACACACACAAACACACACACACACAAACACAAACTCTCACTGGAGGCTTACAGCCAAGAGCCTCGGGTGTTTACAGACAGGAAAGATCAGTGTCAGGGTGTGGATAATTATTAAGAAGTTCATGCGTTGAAACAGACTAACTCTCAACAACAGAAGGTTTTTTAAAAAGAGGTACATCTCCCATACAATTCCCTTACAAAGAAGAGTCTCCTGAACCAGTTGATACAATCGACACATGAATGGTCTGGTGTGTACATAAAGCTTGTTAATCCGATTGGAATCACCAGGGGCGTAATCAATTAATCAACTCGGGTCACCCGAGCCAGTTTTTGGCGAATGCGTACATCCTACAGACTCAGGTTGAATAAACGAATATGCTCGGAGTGGACAAAATGGTGGCTTAATCTAAAACTTAATATTTTTTTTCAATAACCGATATATGTACAGCAAAATAGGATTTAAAGTATGTTATGATTGTAGAAGCTGACAATCTGGGTTATTAAAAAAAAGAGCATTCAAACAACACGTCGGAGTTGTACTGGTAGCTGTTATCCTACAGGTACAAGCACAGATGTGACGTCATCGCTCCTAGCAAACCCCAGCCAAGAGGTGGATAACTGGGGTCAGGTCGTTTTGCACACGGCATGTGTATTTCTCGACTCCACTCGCGGTGTTTGATTTGAAATTCTGACGACTCGGATGACCCAAGTCGCCTGGGTCGTGTTAATCGATTACGGCCCAGATTGTAGCCCCTAAGACACTTAGCTAGATTTAATGTTATTTGTAAGGAAGGAATCCTAAGTCAATTTAATAGAGCCTGTTACCACTGAATGCAGTTCTGTACATCATTTCTGTGTGCATACCAAATTTCACCTAGCTAGATTTGATCCTATATATCTAACTTATTTAAACCGTGAAATTATTAATCATTTGCAATGTTTCCACTTCAAATATCTCCAAAGTTAACGTTTGAAATAAAATGTACTTCAGCTTAAGGTAAAGTGGATTATAATGATCAACCTAGTGTATCTAATGCATTAATCTATACCCAAAAATAGAATAAATAAAAAGAGTAAATGGAGCAGAAAGTCAAAGTCATTGAATCATGCAACTTTGAGTTTTTAATCTCGGTGAGATGTGAAGTGATTGCATATTGCACTCAGAGCTTTCCGTAATATCATTCAAATGCAGCTCCCGGTTTCCGAGTGTGGGTGTGACACAGTACGTGGACAGAAGTATGAGTCTAATGTGATACTCTCCGGACTGTCTAAGTTCTAATTAGACTACTGAGCCGTGAAAGGGCATGGATAATCCAGTTATGGCATGAATATTGCATTGCTTCCAGCAAAATCTTGAAAATGTTTCTTTATTATTTGTTTGTTGTTGTTTTACTTCCAAGCAACATCTAAGGTCATATCAAGACAGGTACCGACTTGAGACAGTGTGCACTCATGGAGACTTCTATAGTGCTGCTCCACTAGGAAATTAGGCCGCTGTCACCATGACCGATGCAATAACCCACTCAGTCACATTATCCTGACCTGACACTGAGCTAATCAGTCCTTGCCCTATCCTATTAATACCAAGCGCCGGGCTAGGAAGTGACAAGTATCAATTTTAAAGTCATTGTTTTGACTCGACCAGGAACCAAACTCCCGATCTCCCGCATGTGAGACCCATGCTCTACCGACTGGGCCACTCCAGCTGGTTGTCTCTTTATAAGATTGGTCGTTGTTTTACGCCTTGTCGGCAGCATAGGCCATACTCACAGAGAGAAATGTTTAAACTTTATTTTGTCTTGTTATTTAACCAGGGCTTTTACATTAAATGTAAAAGCAGGCATGCAATTTAAAAAATAAAAGGTCTTATTACAAAATCGATGGTGGAATCAGCAAATAGAAGATCTCCGGCTCTCCAGGCTGTGACCCAGCCTCCAGTAACCCAACTATAAAGGAGGGTATCAAAGGTGGTTACAAGAGCAGTAGATAGCGACAATAAGAGGATGATAACAAAATGGAAGAATTGCATACATAAATAATATATGCATAAGTACTTTATGCCTCACATAATTTCTTTAGAAAATCATTTGAGGTGGTTAGATCACGAATATGTTGTGCGCACAAGGAATATAGAACTAATTTTCTATATGTAAGAAACTAATTGGTAAGACCAATCTATGCACAACCAGATCAGTCAACAACGCCTTGGTCATCAACTTGTGACAGTGCGCACTCATCGTGACTTTATAGTGCTGCCCCACTGGGAGAACAGGCTGCCAGCATCATGACCCGATATCGCACACAATCACATTATCCTCACACTGATCTAACCAGTCCCCGTCCTATCCTATTAATGATGAGCGCCAGGCTAGGTAGAAATAAGTATTCATTTTGTAAGTCATTGTTTAGACTCGACTTGAATTTGAACTCCCTTCCATGTCTTTATACTCACATAATGCTTACGCATCACATATATTTAAGCAGACATGAATCGGGCATGTGTGTGGTGGGTGTGCACTTTGCAAACTGCAAACACTTCAAGGCCACGAGACTAGTTTCAGTCACGTGATCCTGGTTTAGCATGTCGCTGCTCGGTGTTGTGCATTCTACGAGGGTGATCACCACACTCCTGGGGCTTCTGTTGCTTTCTGTAGTTTTGTCCTGGGGAGGGCGGGGAGGGGGGAGGGGTTGCAAGCGATGGGAAGCATTGTGTCTAGAGCAGCACATATACATTGTCAAATGTGAAATGTGATAAATATACATTATTAAATGTGCTAAATATGCATAATGAAATGTGTGAAATTTACATTATGATTTTTTAAAGAAATTATGCATGCTGAAATGTGTGAAATATACATTATGAAATGTGTGAAATCTACATTATGACATGTTATAAATATGCATGATGAGATGTGTGAAATCTACATTATGAAATGTGTGAAATCTACATTCATTATCATGCTGTCGGTCGCGATGTGACAAAGACTGCTTTCATTACTTGACTGTCGCTCTCCATTTAGCTCTCTGCTGTGAGAGTGATGTCCATGAGTCAGTCTTAATGTCTCTCAGCTTGAGGTTTCTCTTGATGGTATCCTTGAACCGGAGACGAGGGCCCCCTCTCTTTGTGTAACCAGAAGACAGTTGTGAATAGAGGATCTGCTTTGGTAGCCTGTCTGATAACATCCTCATGACGTGTCCAGTCCACCGGAGATTCTTTTTGATCAGAAGTTCTTTCGTAGATGGCAGCCATGTCCGTTCAAGTATTTCCTTATTTGTCACTTTGTCCTTCCAAGTTAGCCTCATGATCGAACACAGATGTCGCATCTTGAAGGCATGCAGCTTTTTCACCTGTCGTCTGTACACTGTCCAGGCCTTGGCTCCATATAGTAGGGTGGATAGCATGATTGCATGGTAGATCTTGCCTTTGACCTGCATGGACACATGGTGGTTGTTCCAGAGTCTCTGGCATAGGCAGCCGAAAGATGCACTAGTCTTGGCCATCCTCCTCTGTATTTCAGCATCAATGCATCCATCACTTGATAAAGTGCTTCTGAGGTAGGTGAATTCCGGAACAGAGTTCAGCTTGTTTCCGCCAACCATGATATCCTCCTCTCGGGTTCTTGTAGAGTTGGGTTGGTACAGGACCTCCATCTTCTTGATGTTAATCTTCAGGCCAAACTTCTTTGGAGGAACATCGGAGAAAGCGTCCACTATTTTCTGGATCTCTTCAGAAGAGTGGGCAACCAGCGCACTGTCATCTGTGAATAGCAGCTCTCTCACCAGTATCTGAGTAGTCTTGATCTTCGCTCTGAAGTGTGCGACATTGAGTAGGTCAGCGCTCTGTCTGGACTGTATATAGACACCATCCCCCATGCCTCGGAAAGCCTCATCGAGCATTGCTGATAGGAAGATGGAGAAGAGCATGGGGGCCAGTACACAACCTTGCTTGACCCCATTGGTAATCTACATTATGCAATGTTATAAATATGCATGATGAAATGTGTGAAATCTAGATTATGAAATGTTATAAATATGCATGATGAAATGTGTGAAATCCACATTATGAAACGTGTGAAATCTACATTATGAAATGTGTGAAATCTACATTATGAAATGTTATAAATATGCATGATGAAACATGTGAAATCTACATTATGAAAAGTGGGAAATCTACATTATGAAATGATGCGCTTTAACACAGCCAGAGTCATGACAATACCTGTATCCATGGAGACACTGTGTCACTGGAGACACGAGATCAACATCGTCTGCATCATGGACGCCTTTTTGAGGAGCCTTTTAGTGGTGAGTGACACCCAACCAGGACCCCGGAAGCAGTTGCACTATTATTTGCTACATATAAGTATATAAGTGTATATATATATATATATATATATATATGTGTATATATATGCGTAGGTGTATCCAATATCTGCTAGTGCAAATAAGATTAATGTACGATAAGCAGGTCCATTCACCACTTAGCACTAACTAGGAATGGGATCAGGAGTGAAGGTGATATATTACAAAGTAGGGCACGGTGTATTCACACTGAATCTCTGCTTACATCTCAATAAGTGTATCATATCGCTACCGACATGTAGTTGGCTATCGGAAATTCATTACGCTACATGCTGCAAATTGTGTATTCAACAGCTATTGTTAACTCACTTTAATACATAGATAAACTATATACCAGTTTTGTGTAAATAATCCTGAAGACAAGTGCTTCGGCATTGACAAAATAACTTATTCAGCAGAATAAACATATCCCCCCCACAAACCCCACAAGTCAGACATTGCTGGACTTATATGAAAGTGTTGGCATGCAGTGTTACCTTTGTATATGACTGAAGCAGTAGTCCGATAGCGTGCATGATAGCATGTACGATGGTTGACAGAACTGAAGGCTAAGGGAGCAAACCCTGAAAAGAAAACCATATCACTTTGGCAGCATCAATGGTTGATGTATAAAACTCCCAACATCTCCCGACCAGCCACTGCAGGGACAAATAGTTTTGTGCCTGTCTGGACATGTTCTTGCCGGTGTGAAACCTCTATTGGCTCCCAGAGAGAGTGTCACTGGTAACTTGCAAAAGCCAGCAGCACTTCAACACTTTTGCAGGCAGCTTTCATGAAATGTATCAAGTGATGGACACATTGATACTGAAATACAGCGGAGGATGGCCAAGGTTAGCGAATCTTTCGGCCGACTACGCCAGAGACTCTGGAACAACCACCATGTGTCCATGTGGGTCAAAGGCAAGATCCATCGTGCAATCGTGCTATCCACCCTACTATACGGAGCCGAGCCCTGGACAGTGTACAGATGACAAGTGAAAAAGCTGCATGCCTTCATGATGCAACATCTGTGTTCAATCATGAGGCTAACCTGGAAGGACAAAGTGACAAATAAGGAAATACTCGAACGGACGGGGCTGCCCTCTATGGAAGATATTCTGATCAAAAAGAATCTCTGGTGGACTGGACACCTCACGAGCATGTCATCAGACAGGCTACCAAAGCAGATCCTCTATTCTCAACTGTCTTCTGGTTACAGAAAGAGAGGGAGCCCTTGCCTCCAGTTCAAGGATACCAAAGTAAACCTGAAGCTGAGAGACATTAAGACCGACTCATGAACATCACTCTCACAGCAGAGAGCTAAATGGAGAGCGGCAGTCAAGTAATGAAAGCAGTCTTTGTCGCATCACGGCCAACAGCATGATGATGATGTTGATGATGACGATGGTGATGGGGCACTGGTGTGGGTTTTTTAAGACTCTAAAGTGTAAGCAACATATTTGTGGTTTTGACTATGGCGGGTCATACATAATAAATGGCCCCTTGTAACATTTGATCAATGTGGGGAGGTGTACGCTACTTGTAATCCCCTACCTTGTCCTACACACAATACCTTCAATACACATCACGCATCACACACCACACACACCACACACACTGCACACACCACCCACACCGCACACACCGCACACACCACACACACCACACACACCACACACACCACACACACCGCACACACCACACACACCGCACATCACACTACATTCATGGTGTACCGCACACACCTCCTCACACATAAAACTGCACACACTACACGCATCCACACCACACACACCACACACACCACACACACCACACACACCACACACACCACACACACCACACACACCACACACACCACACACACCACACACACCACACACACCACACACACCACACACCACACACACCACACACACACACACACCACACACACCGCACACACCACCACACACCACACACACCACACACACCGCACACACCACACACACCGCACACACCGCACACACCGCACATCACACTACATTCATGGTGTACTGCACACACCTCCTCACACCTAAAACTGCACACACTACACGCATCCACACCACACACACCACACACACCTCTGCACACTTAAAACTGCACACACTACACGCATCCACACCACACACACCACACACACCTCCGCACACACTAAGCACATCCACATCACACACCGCACACACCTCCACACACACTAAGCACATCCACATCACACACCGCACACACCACATTCATGGTGTACCTCACGCACCTCCTCACACATAACACTGCACACACTACATGCATCCCCACCACACACACCACACACCCCACGCACACCACACAGACCACACACACCACACACACTACACACACATCCACACACCTCATACACAGTGCACACACTAGGCACATCCACATCACACACCACACATACCGCACCACACATACCGCACACCCTATGGATACAACACACACCTTCACATAACACACACACCACACACTACATACACCACACATATCGCATCACACACATCACACACCACACATCCTATATATACAAAACACAACATCACATACCAGACACACACCACACACACCATACACCATACACCACACACCATACATCATGCTGGTTACTTATTACCCGACACACCAGCCACAGTAGCACTTTTCATCAACGGACAACTCTACATCCAGAACAATGTTGTCCAAACACAGCAAGTGTCCTGTGATCAGAGAGACATTCAGCTGAAACATGAAGCGAGGACAGTTTGCACTTTGAAAGAATGTGGAAAGCGTGTGTCGATCACAGTGGTTGTTAAAGACGGGCACTGTTTTAATTCAATCATTCCCATAATGCCCCTTCACCCCCTCCCCTACCCCCCCCCCCACACCACATCCACCATATACACATGACCAGATGTGGTGGCCGAATCGGTAAGAGTGCAGGCTTCCCGTGTGGAAGGTCGGGAGTTCAAATCAAACCAATGAATCACCAAATTTACATTTGTCGCTACTTAGCCTGCCACTGAGCATTATTAGGATAGGCTAAGGGGTGGGTTAGCTCACTGTTAGTATCGGGATACTGTGACTGAGTGGGAAATCGGGTGATGGTGCCAACAAGGCAGTACTGTGAAATCGTCATGAGTGTGCACTGTCACTGTCACAAGTCGGTATCCATCCTGATATGACCTTAGTTGTTGCTTGAACATAAAACCCCAACAAACAAACCATATATATTACACACAGCGCGCTGAACCCAGTCTAGTGATTGTTAACTGTACCCGCTAGATCTCACTCACTCCTCTAATGCACCATTACCCCCCGCCCCCCCAACAGCCACACTCACACACTCACATACACACTCACACACTCTCAGACGCACTCACGCGCACTCACGCGCACACACGCGCACTCACGCGCACACACACTCACACACACTCACACACAGCCACACTAACACACACTCACACACAGTCACACACAGTCACACACACTCACACACACTCACACACACTCACTCACACACGCACTCATCCACACTCACACCCACACACACTCACACACACACTCACACACATACTCACACACACTCACATACACACACACTCACACACACACTCACACACACCCACGCTCACACACACCCTCAACAAACATCCCCCCTCTTCCCGTCCACCCACCCAGCCCTAGAGCCCATCCCCCGGATCCGCCGTGCCCGCTAATCAGCGAGCGTCCCCCGGGGACGTGGCCGGCCGCGGGCCCGTCCCGGGAGAGCCGTCTGGGGTTTAGGTTTAGCGGGGCGCGGCGAAGAAAGGCCGGCAGACAAAGCGTCGGCGCGCCGACCACAAAAGACCGCCAGATGAGGCTGTGCTTGTCGCGCGCTTGGCGCACCTGAGGCCGCCCGCTCTCGCCTGCAGCTGCCGGGAGCCGAGCCCCGGGCGCCGCGCAGTGTCGGGCCGTGTGCGGGCCTCGCGTGCGGGAGATTGGGAGTTCGGTCCCCGTCGAGTCAAACCAATGACTTATAAATTGATACTTGTCACTTCATAGCCTGGTGCTCAGCATTAATAGGATAGGGCAAGGACTGGTTAGCTCAGTGTCAGAATAACATGACTGAGTGGGATATTGGGTCATGGTGCCAGTGGTTGGATTTCCCAGTGGGGCAGAACTATGAAGTCACCATGAGGGCACCCTGTCAAAAGTCGATACCCGTCCTGATATGACCTTAGATAGATGTAAATAAAATCACCAAAAAACACCAAACAAACAAACAAAACTATTCTAATCTGAAATTTGAAACATGAATGGAATTCGCTGATCACAAAGGGGCTAACTATGTATTACATATACAGTAAAACCGCCGTAACCGCTAACCTCCACAGATCGACCACTCCCCTGTAACGATCGCTTTATTTGGGTCGCAACAATACCATTGTAACCATATTCTAACTCCCTGAACCGACCACTTCCCTAAATCGACCACTTAAAGTCGGTCCCAAGGTCGGTCGATTTAGAGAGGTTTTACTGTATATATAATATATATATATATATATATATATATATATACATATATATAAATATATATATATATATACACATATATATTATATATATATATGTATTATATATATATATATAACTTTCGTAACATATTTCCCGTGCGGAAGTTCGGGTGTTCGAATCCCGGCCGAGTCAAAACAAAGACTTTCAAAGTTGATACTTGTTACATAGTCTGGCACTCGGCATTAATACGAAAAGGCAAGGACTGCCTTTCTCAGTATTATTAATGAAAGGAGCACGCTGGAAATGGCCACCAAGGCATGGAATGCCCAAACGGTGAAAGAAAGACAAATCCCTGACCTAAAAACATACAAAAAATATCTGTGCAAAATAAAAACTGGAAACCCCAACTGAACTGCACCACAAGGGGGCAGGTGATATGTCACGGCCCCCAACTGGACAGCCCAGGGCGGGACAACCAGAAATATAAAAGCCAGATAACATATCTAACAACAATATAAGTCAAATCAAATTCAAACAAACATAACTCAACCACCTATTACGTACAGGCCTATGGACATGTAAATAAAATAGGCTAGTATAGAATTAAGTAGAAAAAATCGGAAAAATCTTCCCAAGAAATCCCCAAAACACTAATATAGAACCTTAAGAAAACAACTAACATAGTAATAAGAATAGAACAAAAATACAATGCCAAGAGGGCCCCACAAAAAACTGACTACTAAACATACCAACAGACTATCTATCTGCTACTGAAATGCAGACAATCAAATAACTTATCAGCAGCTACTGCTTGGTAAGACAACACCAAAACTACAGCTGGCCAGCATTGAAAACAAGCCTGGGTACCCGGGCTTACATGCTATGGACAGTATAAATACAGCCTCAATAAAAAAAAAATATATAAAAAAATATGACTGAGTTGGATATCGGGTCATGGTGCTGGCCTCCTAGTAGGACAGCACTGTAAAACGTTGCCATGAGTGTGTACTGTCACAAATCGGTACCCATCCTCATATGACCTTAGATGTTGCTATGGTGTAAAACCCCAACAAACAAAAGTAAGCTTAGTATATCGCTGTCTCTCAATATTGCATTAATTGGTATACAATTTGAAACAACATAAATGAAACTGGCTGATCACAAGAGGATTCTTCTATTTTTTTCCAGCGTCGAAACAATGGTGCGAACAATTGCAACCATTTATGTAATATCCGAGTCACACTATTGCTTGCGACCAGTTTTTACATCACAAAAAATGGTCGCAAGTGCTGTCAAAATTGCCCCGAGTGGTCGCAAAGTGGTCGCAAAATGGTCCTCAGTGGTCACCGACCTCCTTTCGACACGATCCACATGGCGAGCTGTCCGAACACTGTTTCAAAGTGCAAAATGGTTGCAAGGAGGTTTGTGCCAATTGTTTTGGTCGCAAGGAGGTATGTGCCAATTGTTTTGTTCGCAAGTAGGTCACCGGTGACTGTGGGTTCTTTTGTCCAAAGTGGTCGCAAAGTGGTCGCAAGCCGTAGTGTGACAGGTTTAAGTAAATGGCAGTAAGTGACAACAGTAGCATAGTTTCATGGTATAATTTAATAAGCATGGGTGACGTCAATGATTCAAGATGGCATTATATCTGTAAAAGAATGAATTTAGAAGAGGAACAAAGATACCTATGTAATTGTAAGGTTCCAAGAGGGGGCGGGGGGGGAGGGGAGGGGGGGGGGGGGTAAGTTAACCTTTCAAGCCGGGTAAATTTGGTAACAAGTGACACCACATGACAACTACCTGGGGTAGTTTCAATACCTCCTAAACTGTCTGAATACGTATGAATATCTGAAAGGCTTTGGAACCGTCCATAGATCTACATGTGCTGTGCACCAGACGGGTTGGCCGAATGAATTGAGCGTTCGTCTCCCGTTTTGGTAGATTGTGGGATTCGAATGGGTTCGAACTATGGTGGAGTCAAACCAATGATTTAAACATTGATACTTGTCGCATCCTAGCCAGGCGCTTGACATTATTAGGATAACTAGGATGCAAGGACTGGCTTGGCTCAGTGTCAGGATAATGTGACTGAGTGGGATATCAGGCCATGGTGCTGGTGATCTGGTTTCTCAGTGGGGCACCACTATAAAAGTTGCAATGAGTGTGCGCTTTCACAAGTTGGTACCCGTCCTTCTATGTATGACCTTAGATGTTGCCAGGACGTAAAATTCCAACAACCAACCAATGTGTGTAAGGCTCAGGGACCTTTCATAGATCTACAAGTAAAGTGCTACGAACTACTGCTAATAAATATCTGCTGCTCAAGTTTGTTGTTGGAGTTTTACATCCTGGCAACATCTAAGGTCATATCAGGTCAGGTACCGACTTATGACAGTGCACACTCATTGTGACTTTATAGTTCCGCCCCACTGGGAAATCCAACCACTGGCACCATGACCTGATATCACTCTCAGTCACATTATCCTGACCCTGAGCTAACCAGTCCTTGCCCTATCATATTCATGCTGAGTACCAGGCTATGAAGTGACAAGTATCAATTTAATAAGTCACTGGTTTGACTCGACCGGGAACCGAACTCCTGACCTTCCATATGTGAGGCCCGTGCTCTACCGATTAGGCTACCGCGCCCGGTTATTACTATATTAGAATAGCAGTTCTTCATCTCTAAATTGTGCATTGTTTATTGTAAATTAGACCCATTGCTCCTGTGTGGCCTTTCTCCCTTTTTACTATCGTTTCTTCTGGATCGGGCAAATAAGTGCGAAAACCATGAACCCATAAGCTGTGGTTTTGGGTGGTGTGGTGGTTTTTGTTTTAAACTAAAATAAGCTTATTCCAGTGATGGGGAAACAATTTGAAAAGAAAGGAGGGTTGGTGGACAACAATGCTGCCCTTAATGAGGCCCTTTAATTCCCCGCGCATGCGCCACAGAACAGCAGCTTATGGCCGACCCTCCCCCTCCCCCCCCCCCCCAACCACCCCCGGAGCAGCGCGCCCCCTGGTGATTCGATCTGACGTGCACGGGGCTGTCAGACGACAATCGCGCGTTCAGCCATGCATCCTAGCAACGCCCGCCTGAAAAGCGCGGGAAGGCGCGGCGTAGTTCCCGTAAATCCCGCTAGTGGGCGTGTTGGGCCGGCTTACGTCGCGTGTACTTAACCCTCCGAGCAGCGTCGGCTTTATCCGATTATTGCGCCGGTGAATCGGCGAAGCGGCGGATCGGCGGATCGGCGGATCGGCGGATCGGCGGATCGGCGCGCCGAAATGGCGAGTGATTGAGGCGAGCTGTTGTTGATGGGGTGGGATTACAGGGCGAGGGGTGTTAGGGACGCTGGTAACGCGAGCCTAATGTGCCGCATCGCCGCGACCAGCGGAGAGATCATGACTTTAAAGTGAGGCTGGGCTGAGAGTATAAGGGAGCGGGGTGTGGATGGTGTTGGTGAGGGGTGGGGTGGGGTGGTGGGGGGGGGGTGTGAGTAATGGTGGGTGTGGGTGGTATGGGTGGTGTGGGTGGTGTGAGAGGTGTGGGTGGTGCGGATGGTGTGGGTAGTGTGGGTGGTGTGGGTAGGAGTGGTGGTGGAGGGTGGGAGGTGGGTGTGGTGTGGGAGGTGGGGGTGATGTGGGTGGTGTGGATGGTGTCGGAGGTTGGGTGGTGTGGGTGGTGTGGGTGGTGTGGCTGGTGTGGGTGGTGTGGGAGGTGTGGGAGGTGTGGGAGGTGTGGGAGGTGGTGGTGATGTGGGTTGTGGGTGGTGTGAGTGATGGTGGTGTTGGTGGTGTTGGTGGTGTTGGTGGTGTGGGTGGTGTCGGAGGTTGGGTGGCGTGGATAATGTGGGTGGTGTGGGTGGTGTGGGTGGTGTGGGTGGTGTGGGTGGTGTGGGTGGTGTGGGTGGTGTGGGTGGTGTGGGTGGTGTGGGTGGTGTGGGTTGAGTGAGTGGTGTGGGGGTGTGGGGGTGTGGAGGAAGTGTGGCAGGTATTCTATGTTTCAAACAAGAGCTGAGATGAGCTGAAACTAGCACATTTCATAGCTGCACCCAGTGTATTAGTGAGTGCCATGTGCTTCTCGTGGGGTTGTTTTGCTTTTAGGGCATCCCACAATGCACCATGCGGCTGGAATGACGAACTAGTCTATTTAACTACAGGCACATCCAGGCTATAACTAAGTAGGTATCCCAACTCATTTTTGCAACTCAATGGAAAGTACTATATTGTAATGCAGTTTGACAGCTTGTACCAGGAGAAGAAAAAACACACCAAGTTGATTAAAATCGGATGATTAGTTCAAAAGTTATAGGGTTTTTAATATTCCCAAACTTGACCCAAGAATCACACATTTTGGCATTTTGTATGAAACCCACATTACAGCACTTGATTATTAAAAAAGTAATGGACACAGGAACTTGTATTTCAGGAATATGTATTAGTACTATACATATTTCAAGTCTATTTTTTTCCACAGTAACCATCATATTATTTTTCGAGATATTGAGAGGTATGAGTTACATAATGCTTTTATTTTCAAAAGTGCACAATCAATATCTTTGAAATTTCATCTGACTACCAAAATTACCATGTAGTAAAAACAAATTACCAGAAACAAACCGATACTGTTATAGTTTCAGCATAATCATGGGAATTGTTAGGAAAATGGAGATAAATCTCAATTTTGTAAACAAAATTAGGGGGTAGGCTGGTGGGTAATGACTATTCACTGCCTTATATCAAATACTGTTATTTAGGAGCATGACTATTCACTGCTTCAGATCAAATACTATTATTTAGTAGCATAACTATTCATTGCTCAGACCAAATTCATTAATTTGTCAGCGTGACTTAATAAAAATAGTGCTAAAATTGAAAAGAGCAAGCAAGCACCAGTCACTGTCAACATCAGCTATTCAGTAGGGCCAATGGTAAACAAAGGTGAGCAAGCATAATAAAAGAAAAGAGCACAATGAATTTTTCACTGCTTCAGACCAAATTTGGTTATTTAGGAGCATGACTATTCACTGATAAGATCAACCTTTGTTATTTGTGAGCCTGACTTCATAACAATGAGGACTGCTGAAATTGAAAGCAATGAGCCAGTGAGCAGTGATCACTGTCACCTCAGTAAACCCACATGAGCAAGCATTAATCAAACAAAAAGTACAAAACATTTCACTGGTTCAGAACAAAGTCTGTTATTTAGAAGCGTGACTGATCACTGGTAAGATCACATTCTATTATTTAGGAGTGTGACATTATATTAATGAGAGACTGCTAAAATTGAAGAAAATGAGCCGGCGAGCAACAATCATTGTCACTGCGATAAACACACCCGAGCAAACATTAATAGAACAAAAACGCCTAACAAAAAGCACAATGTCAATGAATACATCACTGCTTCAGGTCAAATTTTGTTTATTAGAAGTGTGACTATTCACTGCTAATACTTTATAATAAGTAGAGAGTGCTAAAATTGAAGAAAATGACCTGGTGAGCGGCAAAGTGTACTGTCACTGTGGTAAACATATGAGAGCGAATGCTAAAAAATCTAATTTGACCAACAAAAATCACAATGCCAATGAATATTCCACTGCTTTAGATTAGATTTTGTTAATTAGGAGTGTGACCACTGACTGCTAAGTTTAAATTCTGTAATTTAGAAGCATGACTTAATCAAAAATAGTGCTAAAATTGAAAAGCAAGCGAGTGCCAGTCACTGTCAACATCAGCTATTCAGTAGAGCCAGTATTTATTTTCTCTTGTGTTAGCACATTTTTGCACCTTTCCCCATGCAGGATAGACAAAAATAATGTTATTATTTAAATAGAGGACAAAATTAGGCTTATAATGATATAAAAGAAATTATATTTAGAATTATGAGCCATTTTTGCATCATTTTGAAGTTTTCAAACGTTTTTTAACAATAATTCTTTTCAGATTTCTCATTGATGTTTGATACTACAATGTGGCTAAGAAGCTCCTTTATCATTTCTATGTGATTTTGAACATCTGGGACCTATGGGGCCTTGCTCAACCTGAATTGAATGTTGCCACAACAATTCTTGATGATCTGGAGATATGGCCAAAAGGTTTGAAATGCACAAATTTGACTCTCCAATATACAGTTTTTATTCAAATTTGGAACAGTGACAGATATAATAAATAACACATACATAAAGAGCAGTTCATAAGCTATTATTCCATATACTTTAGTGAGTTTAACATGAGCTTTTATTGGTACCAAATGATGCATTTCCACCAGTGTGCGGCACTCTCTTGGGATACCTACTATAAGCGCATAATACTTGTATGTGCCCCAGGTGTTCCCTGCCCAAAAGGGTCAAAGTTGCATCGTTTTCGAGTTTCTGCCATTTCCTGAGTTAAATTGCTTGAACAGTATTATCTACTTTACTTTAGTCTGCAGTGACTTTTATTTTAAATGGCTAACTTTGGAAATATTTGAATTGAAAACATGTCAAATCAATTTTTGGCAAGCATTTCAAATTGCAAACATCATTGGCTTCAGCAGTGAATTGTTATATTATATTTGCTTATTATTGTCGTGGGGGTGATGAAAATGGGAAATATTGCACCTAGAGCGGGACTCGAACCTACATCTCTTGGCACTCCGGGCCAGTGTGCTAACCATTTCACCACCTAGACTCCCTAATATCACCACACTAACCACGCATACCTGTCTATGTGGTTACTTGCATGAGAGGTCAGTGCAGACCACTACACTCGTCCCCCTGGAATTGTAAGTATTTTAATGCTGACAATTACATAAATACAGGCAATGCACTAACACATACATACACAGGGTAGGTTCAACAACCATACAGCGCAAAGCTTGTACAGGATCCTGATCACGGCAACCAGTGTCGTGGGGGTGATGAAAATGGGGAATATTGCACCTAGAGCGGGACTCAAACCTACATCTCTTGGCACTCCGGGCCAGTGTGCTAACCATTTCACCACCTAGACTCCCTAATATCACCACACTAACCACGCATACCTGTCTATGTGGTTACTTGCATGAGAGGTCAGTGCAGACCACTACACTCGTCCCCCTGGAATTGTAAGTATTTTAATGCTGACAATTACATACATACAGGCAATGCACTAACACATACATACACAGGGTAGGTTCAACAACCATACAGCGCAAAGCTTGTACAGGATCATGATCACGGCAACCAGTGTTGTGGGGGTGATGAAAATGGGAAATACTGTGCCTAGAGCAGGACTCGAACCCGCATCTCTTGGCACTCCAGGCCAGTGTGCTAACCATTACACCACCTAGGCTCCCTGATATCACCACACTACCCATGCCTACCTGTCTATGTGGTTACTTGCCTGAGAGGTCAGTGCAGACCACTACACTCGTCCCCCTGGAATTGTCAGTCTTGTAATGCTTACAATTACATACATACAGGCAATGCACTAACACATGCATACACAGGGTAGGTTCAACAACCATACAGCGCAAAGCTTGTACAGGATCCTGATCACGGCAACCAGTGTTGTGGGGGTGATGAAAATGGGAAATATTGCACCTAGAGCGGGACTCGAACCTACATCTCTTGGCACTCCGGGCCAGTGTGCTAACCATTAGACCACCTAGACTCCCTGATATCACCACACTCCCCACACCTACCTGTCTATGTGGTTACTTGCCTGAGAGGTCAGTGCTGACTACTACAGCATCTAATTATATGCAGCAACACACGATTAAGTGAATAAGATGTTCACGTTGGATATGTAGCTTAAAATCTACGTAAATCTTTTGGTTTAGAAAATGTGGATTTTCTCATTGGACTATGGAGCCTTAAAGCTGCATAATCCAACAGTGTTCTCATTGGACTATGGAGCCTTAAAGCTGCATAATCCAACAGTGTTCTCATTGGACTATGGTGCTTTAAAGCTGCATAATCCAACAGTGTTCTCATTGGACTATGGAGCCTTAAAGCTGCATAATCCAACAGTGTTCTCATTGGACTATGGTGCTTTAAAGCTGCATAATCCAACAGTGTTCTCATTGGACTATGGTGCTTTAAAGCTGCATAATCCAACAGTGTTCTCATTGGACTATGGTGCTTTAAAGCTGCATAATCCAACAGTGTTCTCATTGGACTATGGTGCCTTAAAGCTGCATAATCCAACAGTGTTCTCATTGGACTATGGAGCCTTAAAGCTGCATAATCCAACAGTGTTCTCATTGGACTATGGTGCCTTAAAGCTGCATAATCCAACAGTGTTCTCATTGGACTATGGTGCTTTAAAGCTGCATAATCCAACAGTGTTCTCATTGGACTATGGTGCTTTAAAGCTGCATAATCCAACAGTGTTCTCATTGGACTATGGTGCTTTAAAGCTGCATAATCCAACAGTGTTCTCATTGGACTATGGTGCTTTAAAGCTGCATAATCCAACAGTGTTCTCATTGGACTATGGAGCTTTAAAGCTGCATAATCCAACAGTGTTCTCATTGGACTATGGTGCTTTAAAGCTGCATAATCCAACAGTGTTCTCATTGGACTATGGTGCTTTAAAGCTGCATAATCCAACAGTGTTCTCATTGGACTATGGAGCCTTAAAGCTGCATAATCCAACAGTGTTCTCATTGGACTATGGAGCCTTAAAGCTGCATAATCCAACAGTGTTCTCATTGGACTATGGAGCCTTAAAGCTGCATAATCCAACAGTGTTCTCATTGGACTATGGAGCCTTAAAGCTGCATAATCCAACAGTGTTCTCATTGGACTATGGTGCTTTAAAGCTGCATAATCCAACAGTGTTCTCATTGGACTATGGAGCTTTAAAGCTGCATAATCCAACAGTGTTCTCATTGGACTATGGAGCCTTAAAGCTGCATAATCCAACAGTGTTCTCATTGGACTATGGTGCTTTAAAGCTGCATAATCCAACAGTGTTCTCATTGGACTATGGTGCTTTAAAGCTGCATAATCCAACAGTGTTCTCATTGGACTATGGTGCTTTAAAGCTGCATAATCCAACAGTGTTCTCATTGGACTATGGTGCTTTAAAGCTGCATAATCCAACAGTGTCCTCATTGGACTATGGTGCTTTAAAGCTGCATAATCCAACAGTGTTCTCATTGGACTATGGTGCTTTAAAGCTGCATAATCCAACAGTGTTCTCATTGGACTATGGTGCTTTAAAGCTGCATAATCCAACAGTGTTCTCATTGGACTATGGAGCTTTAAAGCTGCATAATCCAACAGTGTTCTCATTGGACTATGGTGCTTTAAAGCTGCATAATCCAACAGTGTTCTCATTGGACTATGGAGCTTTAAAGCTGCATAATCCAACAGTGTTCTCATTGGACTATGGAGCCTTAAAGCTGCATAATCCAACAGTGTCCTCATTGGACTATGGTGCTTTAAAGCTGCATAATCCAACAGTGTTCTCATTGGACTATGGTGCTTTAAAGCTGCATAATCCAACAGTGTTCTCATTGGACTATGGTGCTTTAAAGCTGCATAATCCAACAGTGTTCTCATTGGACTATGGTGCTTTAAAGCTGCATAATCCAACAGTGTTCTCATTGGACTATGGTGCTTTAAAGCTGCATAATCCAACAGTGTTCTCATTGGACTATGGTGCTTTAAAGCTGCATAATCCAACAGTGTTCTCATTGGACTATGGAGCCTTAAAGCTGCATAATCCAACAGTGTTCTCATTGGACTATGGTGCTTTAAAGCTGCATAATCCAACAGTGTTCTCATTGGACTATGGTGCTTTAAAGCTGCATAATCCAACAGTGTTCTCATTGGACTATGGTGCTTTAAAGCTGCATAATCCAACAGTGTTCTCATTGGACTATGGAGCCTTAAAGCTGCATAATCCAACAGTGTTCTCATTGGACTATGGTGCTTTAAAGCTGCATAATCCAACAGTGTTCTCATTGGACTATGGAGCTTTAAAGCTGCATAATCCAACAGTGTCCTCATTGGACTATGGAGCTTTAAAGCTGCATAATCCAACAGTGTTCTCATTGGACTATGGTGCTTTAAAGCTGCATAATCCAACAGTGTTCTCATTGGACTATGGTGCTTTAAAGCTGCATAATCCAACAGTGTTCTCATTGGACTATGGTGCTTTAAAGCTGCATAATCCAACAGTGTTCTCATTGGACTATGGTGCTTTAAAGCTGCATAATCCAACAGTGTTCTCATTGGACTATGGTGCCTTAAAGCTGCATAATCCAACAGTGTTCTCATTGGACTATGGAGCTTTAAAGCTGCATAATCCAACAGTGTCCTCATTGGACTATGGAGCCTTAAAGCTGCATAATCCAACAGTGTCCTCATTGGACTATGGAGCTTTAAAGCTGCATAATCCAACAGTGTTCTCATTGGACTATGGAGCCTTAAAGCTGCATAATCCAACAGTGTCCTCATTGGACTATGGTGCCTTAAAGCTGCATAATCCAACAGTGTTCTCATTGGACTATGGTGCTTTAAAGCTGCATAATCCAACAGTGTTCTCATTGGACAATGGTGCTTTAAAGCTGCATAATCCAACAGTGTTCTCATTGGACTATGGAGCCTTAAAGCTGCATAATCCAACAGTGTTCTCATTGGACTATGGTGCTTTAAAGCTGCATAATCCAACAGTGTTCTCATTGGACTATGGTGCTTTAAAGCTGCATAATCCAACAGTGTTCTCATTGGACTATGGTGCTTTAAAGCTGCATAATCCAACAGTGTTCTCATTGGACTATGGAGCCTTAAAGCTGCATAATCCAACAGTGTTCTCATTGGACTATGGTGCTTTAAAGCTGCATAATCCAACAGTGTCCTCATTGGACTATGGTGCTTTAAAGCTGCATAATCCAACAGTGTCCTCATTGGACTATGGAGCCTTAAAGCTGCATAATCCAACAGTGTTCTCATTGGACTATGGTGCTTTAAAGCTGCATAATCCAACAGTGTTCTCATTGGACTATGGTGCTTTAAAGCTGCATAATCCAACAGTGTTCTCATTGGACTATGGTGCTTTAAAGCTGCATAATCCAACAGTGTTCTCATTGGACTATGGTGCTTTAAAGCTGCATAATCCAACAGTGTTCTCATTGGACTATGGAGCCTTAAAGCTGCATAATCCAACAGTGTTCTCATTGGACTATGGTGCTTTAAAGCTGCATAATCCAACAGTGTCCTCATTGGACTATGGTGCTTTAAAGCTGCATAATCCAACAGTGTTCCTCATTGGACTATGGTGCCTTAAAGCTGCATAATCCAACAGTGTTCTCATTGGACTATGGAGCCTTAAAGCTGCATAATCCAACAGTGTTCTCATTGGACTATGGTGCTTTAAAGCTGCATAATCCAACAGTGTTCTCATTGGACTATGGAGCTTTAAAGCTGCATAATCCAACAGTGTTCTCATTGGACTATGGTGCTTTAAAGCTGCATAATCCAACAGTGTTCTCATTGGACTATGGTGCCTTAAAGCTGCATAATCCAACAGTGTTCTCATTGGACTATGGTGCTTTAAAGCTGCATAATCCAACAGTGTCCTCATTGGACTATGGTGCTTTAAAGCTGCATAATCCAACAGTGTTCTCATTGGACTATGGTGCTTTAAAGCTGCATAATCCAACAGTGTTCTCATTGGACTATGGTGCTTTAAAGCTGCATAATCCAACAGTGTTCTCATTGGACTATGGTGCTTTAAAGCTGCATAATCCAACAGTGTTCTCATTGGACTATGGTGCTTTAAAGCTGCATAATCCAACAGTGTTCTCATTGGACTATGGTGCTTTAAAGCTGCATAATCCAACAGTGTTCTCATTGGACTATGGTGCTTTAAAGCTGCATAATCCAACAGTGTTCTCATTGGACTATGGTGCTTTAAAGCTGCATAATCCAACAGTGTTCTCATTGGACTATGGTGCTTTAAAGCTGCATAATCCAACAGTGTCCTCATTGGACTATGGTGCTTTAAAGCTGCATAATCCAACAGTGTTCTCATTGGACTATGGTGCTTTAAAGCTGCATAATCCAACAGTGTTCTCATTGGACTATGGAGCCTTAAAGCTGCATAATCCAACAGTGTTCTCATTGGACTATGGAGCTTTAAAGCTGCATAATCCAACAGTGTCCTCATTGGACTATGGAGCTTTAAAGCTGCATAATCCAACAGTGTTCTCATTGGACTATGGAGCTTTAAAGCTGCATAATCCAACAGTGTCCTCATTGGACTATGGTGCTTTAAAGCTGCATAATCCAACAGTGTTCTCATTGGACTATGGTGCTTTAAAGCTGCATAATCCAACAGTGTTCTCATTGGACTATGGAGCCTTAAAGCTGCATAATCCAACAGTGTCCTCATTGGACTATGGTGCTTTAAAGCTGCATAATCCAACAGTGTTCTCATTGGACTATGGTGCTTTAAAGCTGCATAATCCAACAGTGTTCTCATTGGACTATGGAGCCTTAAAGCTGCATAATCCAACAGTGTTCTCATTGGACTATGGTGCTTTAAAGCTGCATAATCCAACAGTGTTCTCATTGGACTATGGTGCTTTAAAGCTGCATAATCCAACAGTGTCCTCATTGGACTATGGAGCTTTAAAGCTGCATAATCCAACAGTGTCCTCATTGGACTATGGTGCTTTAAAGCTGCATAATCCAACAGTGTTCTCATTGGACTATGGTGCTTTAAAGCTGCATAATCCAACAGTGTTCTCATTGGACTATGGTGCTTTAAAGCTGCATAATCCAACAGTGTTCTCATTGGACTATGGTGCTTTAAAGCTGCATAATCCAACAGTGTTCTCATTGGACTATGGTGCTTTAAAGCTGCATAATCCAACAGTGTTCTCATTGGACTATGGTGCTTTAAAGCTGCATAATCCAACAGTGTTCTCATTGGACTATGGAGCTTTAAAGCTGCATAATCCAACAGTGTTCTCATTGGACTATGGTGCTTTAAAGCTGCATAATCCAACAGTGTTCTCATTGGACTATGGTGCTTTAAAGCTGCATAATCCAACAGTGTTCTCATTGGACTATGGTGCTTTAAAGCTGCATAATCCAACAGTGTTCTCATTGGACTATGGTGCTTTAAAGCTGCATAATCCAACAGTGTTCTCATTGGACTATGGTGCTTTAAAGCTGCATAATCCAACAGTGTTCTCATTGGACTATGGTGCCTTAAAGCTGCATAATCCAACAGTGTTCTCATTGGACTATGGAGCTTTAAAGCTGCATAATCCAACAGTGTTCTCATTGGACTATGGTGCTTTAAAGCTGCATAATCCAACAGTGTTCTCATTGGACTATGGTGCCTTAAAGCTGCATAATCCAACAGTGTCCTCATTGGACTATGGTGCTTTAAAGCTGCATAATCCAACAGTGTTCTCATTGGACTATGGAGCCTTAAAGCTGCATAATCCAACAGTGTCCTCATTGGACTATGGTGCTTTAAAGCTGCATAATCCAACAGTGTTCTCATTGGACTATGGTGCTTTAAAGCTGCATAATCCAACAGTGTCCTCATTGGACTATGGTGCTTTAAAGCTGCATAATCCAACAGTGTTCTCATTGGACTATGGTGCTTTAAAGCTGCATAATCCAACAGTGTTCTCATTGGACTATGGTGCTTTAAAGCTGCATAATCCAACAGTGTTCTCATTGGACTATGGTGCTTTAAAGCTGCATAATCCAACAGTGTTCTCATTGGACTATGGTGCTTTAAAGCTGCATAATCCAACAGTGTTCTCATTGGACTATGGTGCTTTAAAGCTGCATAATCCAACAGTGTTCTCATTGGACTATGGTGCTTTAAAGCTGCATAATCCAACAGTGTTCTCATTGGACTATGGTGCCTTAAAGCTGCATAATCCAACAGTGTTCTCATTGGACTATGGTGCTTTAAAGCTGCATAATCCAACAGTGTTCTCATTGGACTATGGAGCCTTAAAGCTGCATAATCCAACAGTGTTCTCATTGGACTATGGTGCTTTAAAGCTGCATAATCCAACAGTGTTCTCATTGGACTATGGTGCTTTAAAGCTGCATAATCCAACAGTGTTCTCATTGGACTATGGAGCTTTAAAGCTGCATAATCCAACAGTGTTCTCATTGGACTATGGTGCTTTAAAGCTGCATAATCCAACAGTGTTCTCATTGGACTATGGTGCTTTAAAGCTGCATAATCCAACAGTGTTCTCATTGGACTATGGTGCTTTAAAGCTGCATAATCCAACAGTGTTCTCATTGGACTATGGTGCTTTAAAGCTGCATAATCCAACAGTGTTCTCATTGGACTATGGTGCTTTAAAGCTGCATAATCCAACAGTGTTCTCATTGGACTATGGTGCTTTAAAGCTGCATAATCCAACAGTGTTCTCATTGGACTATGGTGCTTTAAAGCTGCATAATCCAACAGTGTCCTCATTGGACTATGGTGCTTTAAAGCTGCATAATCCAACAGTGTTCTCATTGGACTATGGAGCTTTAAAGCTGCATAATCCAACAGTGTTCTCATTGGACTATGGTGCTTTAAAGCTGCATAATCCAACAGTGTCCTCATTGGACTATGGTGCTTTAAAGCTGCATAATCCAACAGTGTTCTCATTGGACTATGGTGCTTTAAAGCTGCATAATCCAACAGTGTTCTCATTGGACTATGGTGCTTTAAAGCTGCATAATCCAACAGTGTTCTCATTGGACTATGGTGCTTTAAAGCTGCATAATCCAACAGTGTTCTCATTGGACTATGGAGCCTTAAAGCTGCATAATCCAACAGTGTTCTCATTGGACTATGGTGCTTTAAAGCTGCATAATCCAACAGTGTTCTCATTGGACTATGGTGCTTTAAAGCTGCATAATCCAACAGTGTCCTCATTGGACTATGGTGCTTTAAAGCTGCATAATCCAACAGTGTTCTCATTGGACTATGGTGCTTTAAAGCTGCATAATCCAACAGTGTCCTCATTGGACTATGGAGCTTTAAAGCTGCATAATCCAACAGTGTTCTCATTGGACTATGGTGCTTTAAAGCTGCATAATCCAACAGTGTCCTCATTGGACTATGGTGCTTTAAAGCTGCATAATCCAACAGTGTTCTCATTGGACTATGGTGCTTTAAAGCTGCATAATCCAACAGTGTTCTCATTGGACTATGGTGCTTTAAAGCTGCATAATCCAACAGTGTTCTCATTGGACTATGGTGCTTTAAAGCTGCATAATCCAACAGTGTCCTCATTGGACTATGGTGCTTTAAAGCTGCATAATCCAACAGTGTCCTCATTGGACTATGGTGCTTTAAAGCTGCATAATCCAACAGTGTTCTCATTGGACTATGGTGCTTTAAAGCTGCATAATCCAACAGTGTCCTCATTGGACTATGGAGCCTTAAAGCTGCATAATCCAACAGTGTCCTCATTGGACTATGGAGCTTTAAAGCTGCATAATCCAACAGTGTCCTCATTGGACTATGGTGCTTTAAAGCTGCATAATCCAACAGTGTCCTCATTGGACTATGGTGCTTTAAAGCTGCATAATCCAACAGTGTTCTCATTGGACTATGGTGCTTTAAAGCTGCATAATCCAACAGTGTCCTCATTGGACTATGGTGCTTTAAAGCTGCATAATCCAACAGTGTTCTCATTGGACTATGGTGCTTTAAAGCTGCATAATCCAACAGTGTTCTCATTGGACTATGGTGCTTTAAAGCTGCATAATCCAACAGTGTTCTCATTGGACTATGGAGCTTTAAAGCTGCATAATCCAACAGTGTTCTCATTGGACTATGGTGCTTTAAAGCTGCATAATCCAACAGTGTCCTCATTGGACTATGGTGCTTTAAAGCTGCATAATCCAACAGTGTTCTCATTGGACTATGGAGCTTTAAAGCTGCATAATCCAACAGTGTTCTCATTGGACTATGGTGCTTTAAAGCTGCATAATCCAACAGTGTCCTCATTGGACTATGGTGCTTTAAAGCTGCATAATCCAACAGTGTCCTCATTGGACTATGGTGCTTTAAAGCTGCATAATCCAACAGTGTCCTCATTGGACTATGGTGCTTTAAAGCTGCATAATCCAACAGTGTTCTCATTGGACTATGGTGCTTTAAAGCTGCATAATCCAACAGTGTTCTCATTGGACTATGGTGCTTTAAAGCTGCATAATCCAACAGTGTTCTCATTGGACTATGGTGCTCTAAAGCTGCATAATCCAACAGTGTTCTCATCGGACTATGGTGCTTTAAAGCTGCATAATCCAACAGTGTCCTCATTGGACTATGGATGCCTTTAAAGCTGCATAATCCAACAGTGTCCTCATTGGACTATGGTGCTTTAAAGCTGCATAATCCAACAGTGTCCTCATTGGACTATGGTGCTTTAAAGCTGCATAATCCAACAGTGTTCTCATTGGACTATGGTGCTTTAAAGCTGCATAATCCAACAGTGTTCTCATTGGACTATGGAGCTTTAAAGCTGCATAATCCAACAGTGTTCTCATTGGACTATGGTGCTTTAAAGCTGCATAATCCAACAGTGTTCTCATTGGACTATGGTGCTTTAAAGCTGCATAATCCAACAGTGTTCTCATTGGACTATGGTGCTTTAAAGCTGCATAATCCAACAGTGTTCTCATTGGACTATGGTGCTTTAAAGCTGCATAATCCAACAGTGTTCTCATTGGACTATGGTGCTTTAAAGCTGCATAATCCAACAGTGTTCTCATTGGACTATGGTGCCTTAAAGCTGCATAATCCAACAGTGTTCTCATTGGACTATGGTGCTTTAAAGCTGCATAATCCAACAGTGTTCTCATTGGACTATGGAGCCTTAAAGCTGCATAATCCAACAGTGTCCTCATTGGACTATGGAGCTTTAAAGCTGCATAATCCAACAGTGTTCTCATTGGACTATGGTGCTTTAAAGCTGCATAATCCAACAGTGTTCTCATTGGACTATGGAGCCTTAAAGCTGCATAATCCAACAGTGTTCTCATTGGACTATGGTGCTTTAAAGCTGCATAATCCAACAGTGTTCTCATTGGACTATGGTGCTTTAAAGCTGCATAATCCAACAGTGTTCTCATTGGACTATGGAGCTTTAAAGCTGCATAATCCAACAGTGTCCTCATTGGACTATGGTGCTTTAAAGCTGCATAATCCAACAGTGTTCTCATTGGACTATGGTGCTTTAAAGCTGCATAATCCAACAGTGTTCTCATTGGACTATGGTGCTTTAAAGCTGCATAATCCAACAGTGTCCTCATTGGACTATGGTGCTTTAAAGCTGCATAATCCAACAGTGTTCCTCATTGGACTATGGTGCTTTAAAGCTGCATAATCCAACAGTGTCCTCATTGGACTATGGTGCTTTAAAGCTGCATAATCCAACAGTGTTCTCATTGGACTATGGTGCTTTAAAGCTGCATAATCCAACAGTGTTCTCATTGGACTATGGTGCTTTAAAGCTGCATAATCCAACAGTGTCCTCATTGGACTATGGTGCTTTAAAGCTGCATAATCCAACAGTGTTCTCATTGGACTATGGTGCTTTAAAGCTGCATAATCCAACAGTGTTCCTCATTGGACTATGGTGCTTTAAAGCTGCATAATCCAACAGTGTTCTCATTGGACTATGGAGCCTTAAAGCTGCATAATCCAACAGTGTCCTCATTGGACTATGGTGCTTTAAAGCTGCATAATCCAACAGTGTCCTCATTGGACTATGGTGCTTTAAAGCTGCATAATCCAACAGTGTTCTCATTGGACTATGGTGCTTTAAAGCTGCATAATCCAACAGTGTCCTCATTGGACTATGGTGCTTTAAAGCTGCATAATCCAACAGTGTCCTCATTGGACTATGGTGCTTTAAAGCTGCATAATCCAACAGTGTCCTCATTGGACTATGGTGCTTTAAAGCTGCATAATCCAACAGTGTTCTCATTGGACTATGGTGCTTTAAAGCTGCATAATCCAACAGTGTCCTCATTGGACTATGGTGCTTTAAAGCTGCATAATCCAACAGTGTTCTCATTGGACTATGGTGCTTTAAAGCTGCATAATCCAACAGTGTCCTCATTGGACTATGGTGCTTTAAAGCTGCATAATCCAACAGTGTCCTCATTGGACTATGGTGCTTTAAAGCTGCATAATCCAACAGTGTTCTCATTGGACTATGGTGCTTTAAAGCTGCATAATCCAACAGTGTTCTCATTGGACTATGGTGCTTTAAAGCTGCATAATCCAACAGTGTTCTCATTGGACTATGGTGCTTTAAAGCTGCATAATCCAACAGTGTTCTCATTGGACTATGGTGCTTTAAAGCTGCATAATCCAACAGTGTTCTCATTGGACTATGGTGCTTTAAAGCTGCATAATCCAACAGTGTTCTCATTGGACTATGGTGCTTTAAAGCTGCATAATCCAACAGTGTCCTCATTGGACTATGGTGCTTTAAAGCTGCATAATCCAACAGTGTTCTCATTGGACTATGGTGCTTTAAAGCTGCATAATCCAACAGTGTTCTCATTGGACTATGGTGCTTTAAAGCTGCATAATCCAACAGTGTTCTCATTGGACTATGGTGCTTTAAAGCTGCATAATCCAACAGTGTTCTCATTGGACTATGGAGCCTTAAAGCTGCATAATCCAACAGTGTTCTCATTGGACTATGGTGCTTTAAAGCTGCATAATCCAACAGTGTTCTCATTGGACTATGGTGCTTTAAAGCTGCATAATCCAACAGTGTTCTCATTGGACTATGGTGCTTTAAAGCTGCATAATCCAACAGTGTTCTCATTGGACTATGGAGCCTTAAAGCTGCATAATCCAACAGTGTTCTCATTGGACTATGGTGCTTTAAAGCTGCATAATCCAACAGTGTTCTCATTGGACTATGGTGCTTTAAAGCTGCATAATCCAACAGTGTTCTCATTGGACTATGGAGCCTTAAAGCTGCATAATCCAACAGTGTTCTCATTGGACTATGGTGCTTTAAAGCTGCATAATCCAACAGTGTTCTCATTGGACTATGGTGCTTTAAAGCTGCATAATCCAACAGTGTTCTCATTGGACTATGGAGCTTTAAAGCTGCATAATCCAACAGTGTTCTCATTGGACTATGGAGCCTTAAAGCTGCATAATCCAACAGTGTTCTCATTGGACTATGGTGCTTTAAAGCTGCATAATCCAACAGTGTTCCTCATTGGACTATGGTGCTTTAAAGCTGCATAATCCAACAGTGTTCTCATTGGACTATGGTGCTTTAAAGCTGCATAATCCAACAGTGTTCTCATTGGACTATGGTGCTTTAAAGCTGCATAATCCAACAGTGTTCTCATTGGACTATGGTGCTTTAAAGCTGCATAATCCAACAGTGTTCTCATTGGACTATGGTGCTTTAAAGCTGCATAATCCAACAGTGTTCTCATTGGACTATGGTGCTTTAAAGCTGCATAATCCAACAGTGTTCTCATTGGACTATGGTGCTTTAAAGCTGCATAATCCAACAGTGTTCTCATTGGACTATGGTGCTTTAAAGCTGCATAATCCAACAGTGTTCTCATTGGACTATGGTGCTTTAAAGCTGCATAATCCAACAGTGTTCTCATTGGACTATGGAGCCTTAAAGCTGCATAATCCAACAGTGTTCTCATTGGACTATGGTGCTTTAAAGCTGCATAATCCAACAGTGTCCTCATTGGACTATGGTGCTTTAAAGCTGCATAATCCAACAGTGTCCTCATTGGACTATGGTGCTTTAAAGCTGCATAATCCAACAGTGTTCTCATTGGACTATGGAGCCTTAAAGCTGCATAATCCAACACTGTTCTCATTGGACTATGGTGCTTTAAAGCTGCATAATCCAACAGTTGTGAGTTTCTGTCATTTTCTGAGATAAATATATCATTTTGATCGATATAATCCACCTTAGATTAATTTGAAGTAACGTTGATTTAGAATGACTAACGAGGACGATTTTTTAAGTGTAAACATGCAAATTTAATGCGTGCATGCCTGTAAAAACTGTGACTTCATAGCTTTCCGTGGGAACAGGTTCTAGTAAATAGACGAGATCACTGTTCCGACTGCGCATGCGCTGAAAACGGCGTTGGCAGCAAAGCAAATGCATCTGGCCATTGAGTTTGCCGATACGCGTAGGGCAAAATTTGATTTGATTCAAAATGAATAGAAATACATAACAATTTGGCATAAACATGTATGCACACATGCAATATAATGATCTGATGAATATATCTAAGACAAAACTAGACATAGTTAAACAGTTTGAGCTAAGAAACGGGACGGGGACGGGGCGGGGGCGGGGAAGGGGTGGGGACGGTGTGGGGACGGGGACGGGGTGGGACTGGGACGGGGACGGGACGGGATTGGGACGGGGGCGGGACGGGGCGGGGACAGGGGGGACGTGGGGAACGGGGACGGGCGGGGACGGGACGGGACGGGGACAGGGCGAGGACAGTGCGGGAGGGGACGGGGCGGGGATGGGGACGGGGACAGGGAGGGGACGGGGCGGGGACGGGAGCCGGCGGTGGACGGCGGGCGGGGGGGGCAGGGCGGGCGGGACGGGCTGGGCGGGGCGGGGGGGCGGGCGGGCGGGGCTGGGCGGGGCGGGGCGGGGCGGGGTGGGGCGGGGCGGGCGGGGCGGGGCGGGGCGGGGCTGGGCGGGGCGGGGCGGGGCTGGGCGGGGCGGGGGCGGGGCGGGGCGGGCGGGGCGGGCTGGGGGCGGGGCGGGGCGGGCGGGGCGGGCGGGGCGGGGCGGGGCGGGCGGGGCGGGGCGGGGCGGGGCTGGGCGGGGCGGGGGCGGGGCGGGCGGGGCGGGGCGGGCGGGGCGGGGCGGGGCGGGGCGGGGCGGGGCTGGGCGGGGCGGGGCGGGGCAGGGCGGGCTGTGTGGCATGTGGCGTGTCGGGGCGGGGGACGGGCGGGGCGGGGCGGGGCGGGGCGGGGCGGGGCGGGGCGGGGGGGCGGGCGGGGGCGGGACGGGGCGGGCGGGGCGGGGCGGGGCGGGGCGGGGCGGGGCGGGGTGGGCGGGGCGGGGCGGGGCGGGGCGGGGCGGGGCGGGGCGGGACGGAGCGGAGCGGAGCGGGGCGGGGCGGGGACGGGGGTTGGGACACGCGGAGCGGGGACGTGGTCGGAATCGGAGGCGGGGACGGCCCGGAGACGTCAAACACTGCCCCGGCCCCGCATCGCCTTCAGGCCGGCTTTGGAGGGCCGCGCACGGCCGCACACGGCCAGGTTCGGGGAGAGCTCGGTAGTTTGCTGAAAAAATGAATTAGGCTAATGAAGTATGCGAATTATGCGATCTTGCCAATAATGTGACATTATAGCTATTATTTTCCATTATTTGGATTATTCTCTTTTGCGGGCCCGCTATTTACTGTGAAGTGATACAGTCAGTGGCGCCACCTGCGGTGGTTGTTGGAACTAAACGTGAGTGTCGTTACTTCACTCAGCCATGGCAATGTATGTTCATTGTTAATATGTTATGTAGTATGGGTATATAAATGTGTAATATATGCTATAGATAATATACATAGTATATATTATATATTTATTATATATAATGAATAATAAATATTATATATTACATATACTAAATGTGTAATATATATTACATAATATATATTATAATACATGCACATTATATAAAATATATATTAGATGTTCTATGCTATATACTATATTATTATATATATATATATTATTTACATGGTATTGTTAGCGAACCTGTGCATACATATTATATAGCACATATCGATAATATATATTAGAGTTACTATATTATATATATATATATATATATTACACTGATAGTATACAGGCCGCAGATATAAGCCCTGCTTGACATCCATAACCGTTTGTATATTCATATATTGATTGATTCAATGATTAATTGGGTTTTACGCCCAGGCAACATCTCAGGTCTTATAAGGACGGGTGCTTAATAGCACACACTCATGGCAATATATTATATCGTAATAGTAACTGGGAGTGCCTGCACCGTGACTCTGTTTCCCACTCAGTCACATTATCCTGATTCTGAGAGAGGGAGGGGGGGGGGGTGAGAGAGGGAGGAAGAGACAGGGTCAACTTATACTTTCTAGGCAGTCTTGAGGGAGAGAGAGATGGGGAGAGAGAGAGGGAGGGTGTGAGAGAGGGAGAGAGAGACAGGGTCAACATATACTTTCTAGTCAGTCTTGAGGGAGAATGGGAGAGTGAGAGAGTGAGAGAGTGAAAGACTGAGAAAGGGAGATAGACAGAAATACTTTCTAGTCAGTCTTAAGAGAGAGAGAGAGTGAGAGAAAGATAGAGGGAGAGAGACAGGATCAACTTATACTTTCTAGTAAGTCTTGAAAGAGAGAGTGAATGAGTGAGTGGGTGAGTGAGTGAGTGACTGAGAGAGGGAGAGAGGGAGAGAGACAGGATCAAAATACACTTTCTAGTCAGTCTTGGGAGAGAGTGGGAGAGTGAGAGAGTGAGAGAGTGAGAGAGTGAGGGAGTGAGGGAGTGAGGGAGTGAGAGAGTGAGTGAGTGAGAGAGTGAGAGAGTGAGGGAGCGAGAGAGATAGACCGAGTCAACTTATACTTAGTCGGTCTTTACGTTGCCCCAAAGAGTGCAATAACATATCGATAACACGTCAGTTCTCACCCCTGCATCTAAGTGGCTCCCCCTACCCACTCACCCGCGCGTCTCGAATCACCGGCGACCTGGCGCAGTGACCCCAGGTGACCCCGAAAGCCACGCCCCCTAGTGGCAAGGCGCGTCAGCATCCACGGAACAACGCCTCCGCCCCGAGCCGCGGCGCGCCTTTCGCGCTATTGACGCTACAGCTTCCGGTGGCGGGACGCGATCTGACGACGATGATTAAAGCACCGGAAGTGTCTCTGGTGACTTCCGGCGCGACTCGGATCCGCGTCCTGACGACACCTCCTGGTGGCAGTGGGTGTAAATACAGTCGGCGCCGACACAGATCCCCTTGGAGCGTAAAAAAAAAGGGGGGGGGGGAACCGAAAACCTGCAACTGCTAAGTACAGCTAAGGATTCTGGGAGTTGCTCAGATTGAGCAACTCGTTCAGTTCACACCCTAAGCAATTCACACCTCCAACTGTCACTCATCAGGGTACCACTCCACTGCTACTCATTACCAGGCGTGGTGGCTGAATTGGTAGAGCGCGGGCCTTGTGTCCGGGTGATCGGGAGTTCACTTCCCGGTCGAGTCAAACCAATGACTTATAGCATTGATACTTGCCGCTTCTGAGCCTTGCGCTTGGCATTAATAGTATATGGCAAGGACTGGTTAGCTCAGTGTCAGGATAATGTGACTGAGTGGGATATCGGGTCATGGTGCCAGTAGCCTGATTTCCTAGTGAGGCAGTGCTATAATGTTGCCATGAGTGCGCACTGTCACAAGTCAGTACCCATCCTGATATGACCTTAGATTTTGCCAGGACTTAAAACTCCAAAATTCAACCAACTGCTGCTCACACATTTGAAGAAGAAAAACGTATTTTAAGTTGTGTATCCAAACATAAGGATTTAAAGATACGGTAATATGGCCAGTGCAATTTTACTTTATTAACACTTGTCATGATATAATAATATTTATTTTACAGGTATCGAACCTTTTATCCAGCTTCCAGAAACCAGAATTACCAGAAAACCGGCTATTTTTTTTAACTGGCTAGTTTTGCATTATGCCATTTACATCATCATCATGCTGTCGGTCACGATGCGACAAAGACTGCTTTCATTACTTGACTGCTGCTCTCCGAGCCGGTATGGTGTTTTGTGTGGTTGTACATTTCATGAAAGCTGCCTGCAAAAGTGTTGAAGTGCTGCCGGCTTTTGCAAGTTACCAGCGGCACTCTCTCGGGGAGCAAATAGAGGTTTCACACCGGAAAGAACATGCCCAAACAGGCGCAAAACTATTTGCAGTATTATATATTTAAAGAATTTGAAGTGGATTAACAAAGATAAAACACACCTTTAGAAGTGTGTTACTTTGTATGTTAAATGCAATTTACTTCTTTACTTTTCATTGTTTATGTTATATTTTAAGTATCTACTTGGACTGATTCCAGAAAAACGGAAAGTCCAGAAATCCGGACCGCCTCCGCTCTCAAACTTGACGGATATTGGTCCGGTATTTTGTATATTTTAGTAGTCTGCACTGACCTCTCAGGCAAGTAACCACATAGACAGGTAGGCATGGGTAGTGTGGTGATATCAGGGAGCCTAGGTGGTGTAATGGTTAGCACACTGGCCCGGAATGCAAAGAGATGTGGGTTCGAGTCCCGCTCTATGCGCAATATTTCCCATTTTCATCACACCCACGACAATATCTTTGAAACAATTATTCTCTGGGAGATATTTAGGGTTTGCTCAAAGCTGAGGTTCTGTAGGGTCCTGCTGTGAATATTACCGTCATTCTGCTCTAACGGCTCTCCTCAGCTGATAGAATGTTACAGTCATTCTGCTCTAACAGCTCTCCTCAGCTGATAGACTGACGTAGGACAGTGAACGCTCACAGTTTGGGTTGGTTGGTTGTCGGAGTTTTACGTCCTGGCAACATCTAAGGTAATATCAGGATCAGTACCGACTTGTGACAGTGCGCACTCGTGCCAACATTATAGTGAAATCAGACCACCAGCACCATAACCCGATATCCCACACAGTCACATTATCCTGACACTGCGATAACCAGTCCCTACCCTATCCTACTAATGCCAAACGCCAGGCTAGGAAGCGACAAGTATTTAATTTATAAGTCATTGGTTTCACTCGACCAGGAATCAAACTCCCGATCTCCCACACATGAAGCCTGCGCTCTACCGATTCAGCCACTAATTCCGGTGTGCAGTTTGGGTCAACTATCTCTGTGAAATAAAACTGAAATGTGTTCAGACTCCCGAGTCACTAATTACAGAGAACAGCTATTCACATTCAGTTCACTGTAACTTTGTTCTCCAAAAGAAAGGATCACAAAGCATACTTTGAATGATAGGGAATTGGAAGCCCCTTTGACTCTGCCTTATTCCCTATGCAATTCCACCTATCCCTTCCCTGTATGACGTCACATGATGGGTTATCTGAGCTCCAACCCATTAGGCAAGGAATGATCCAGTCAGCAATATTAGACCACGTGTTCTATGGCAAGCCATTCTAAGTGGCATTCAGTTGATATTTATGTGCTATTTAAGGTATATTATATTAATATTATTTAACGGTGTGTCAGTAGCGTGTCGCCCTGCTAATGCTACCCTTTGCCCAGTCCCGCTGGAGCTACAGCAGCCTGGGTGACTTGGGTTTGCACGCAGACAGCCAAATCCACCACGAGTCGTTGCCGAGCTGGAACAAGCACAACTATCATCCTCACGCCCGTTGGAAATTTTGACCAAGCTAATAAATGGTAGGCTAAATTGTTGCCCAGCCAGAGGTATCGATCTCAACCAAATATGTGTGTTTTCATTTTGTCTAATAATAGAATAGGAGGAGTATTTTGGTAAGATATATGGAATACTCATGCAATGGACACAAATGAAGTCTGAGCGTCCAAATATTTAAACTCCCCTGTCAGTGAGTCTACAACGTATCTACTTACCACAGATATATTCCCGGCGTTAAGTGAGTCGGATAGTGAGCAGGCGAGCTGTGGCGCCACCGTCGGAGTTGAAGCCTGAGCAGGTGATGAGTAGTCCAAGGCTCAACCACCCGATTACTGGTGCGTGAGTGTTAGGATAGTATAGAATTCTGGGTTAATATACTCGTATAATTCTTTTACAGCATATATATATATATATATATATATCACCATAGATAGTTATATATAGTGAGATAGAATATTATCCGAAGTTTTATATTTGTATAAAGGGGCGGAAATAAAGTACTATGTTGTTATTATGCTAAGACAGGGTGGTTGGGTTCCACCAATGGTATTTGTTATATTATTCGTCGCTGAGCGCCGACGGTGGCGCCCTGGCGCTCATGTTTTGGCGGGGGATGGCCTTTTTTATTCACTCGCTACATGTATTTCAAAGTATATATATATGGGTGTGTCCATTGACGTTGGTATTTAACCTATTATTATATATTGTTATGTATTGTTATGTATTTTTATATATTGGTATGTATTGGTATGCATTGTTATGTATAGATATATATTGTTATATATTGTTATGTATTGTTATTTATTGTTATATATTGTATATAATGTTATATATTGCTATATATTGTTGTGTATTGTTATGTATTGTTAGATATTGTTATATAATATTATATATTGTTATGTATTGTTGTATATTATTATGTATAGCTGGACTTTAATTTTGTTAAAGCCCATTTACTCTCCGCATGTGTCCGTCTCATTTAAATATATATATATACATATATATATATATCAGTCAGGATCACGAAAAGAGGTCAATTGGGAAAAGTTGTCGGCGTCGAGCATTGGATGTCGGCGTTGAACAGTATAATTATAGTTTAGCATTGACAGAGATGTTGGAAAGTCCTTAAATTTATCCTGAATGTAAAGGTAGAGAAAATACAACAACCTTATTTGTTTCTCGGATAATTTAATATAAAACAAAGAAATGCACTACACTTTAAGAATTGTGACGCTGACATCTTAAATAAACCACCAATTGGCCCATTTTCGTGAGCTGACTCATATATATATATATATATATATATATATGGGCTGTGTCAGTGGTGTGTGGTGGGGTTAGGTAGTCCCTGCACAGCTCCCATGAAATGCTACACTTCTTAACCTTGACATGCAACTGGCGAGTGTGGTTAGCGCCATAAAACCGAGTGGGTCCTTGAGGTTTGAGGGCTTAGGGAGAGATCTTCAGCAGGTGAGGGTGAAGTCAAACTTCTCAAACAGTTATGATTGCTAATGTAATTAAACAGAATATCAACATGGATTTGAAAAATGGCTGGTTTCACAAACCATTCACCAGATGGTTCTGCGGTGAAGAAAGACCCGGGGTCCTTCTTCATTACCTACGACCCACGAGAAACAAACCTGACTGAAGTGTCCCGAATTCTAGCGATGAACAATCACGGATATTTATCATAGGACAGACACATCCTGACTGATCGATGATGATGGTGATGATGATGATATGCTGTGGGTTTCAATGTTTCGTAATTGCGATACTGATGAGACGAGGTCAAGGCGTTAATCCAAACTTACATATTTTATTGACCAATGTCAGGCCAGCTCAAATGTCATTGTCTAACATCCTGTTCGATCCGCTCTCTGAGTTGAAAAAACCCACTACAGTACAACCCCGTTAAACCAAGCTCGGTTAAACCAAACTATCGGTTAATCCAAACTTTTTTCGGCGGCCCAGCAAACTACTACCATTTATCATATAAAAAAAGTTGGTTAAACCAAATTCGGTTAATCCAAAGTATCGGTTAATCCAAACAAAATTGTCGGCCCCAGGCCACGTCCGGTACAGCCAAAACAAACTTTCATGTGCTTTTAAGGTCATCTAGGACTTTTTTTATATGATAAATGGTAGTATTGACGGGTCGCCGACAAAAGTTTGGATTAACCGATCGTCTGCCCCTCCATTCCTATTGCACCAATGTTTTTGCCAGACCAGACGGGATGGCCAAATGAGTTAGAGCGTCCGTCTCCTGTGTTGGTAGGTTGTGGGTTCAAACCCTGCTCGAGTCAAACCAATGACTTAAAAATTGATACTTGTTGCTTCTTAGCCTGATGCTCGGCATTATTAGGATAGGCCAAGGACTGGTTGGCTCAGTGTCAGGATAATGTGACTGAGTGGGATATCAGGTCATGGTGCTGGCGGCCTGGTCTTCCAGTGGGGCAGCACTATAAAGTCGCCATGACTGCGCACTGTCACAATTCGGTACCCGTCCTGATATGACCTTAGATGTTGATAGGACTTAAAACAACAACAAACAAATGTTTTTGCCAAAGCCAAGTCAAAGTCAAAGTCAAAGTCAAAGTCAAAGCTCGGTTAAACCAATGATCGGTTAATCCAAACAAATTTCTATGGTCCCTTCAAGTTTGGTTTAACGGGGTTATACTGTATTATGTTGTCAGGGGAGAGGTTGAGCATGCACAAACTACAAAGCGAACAGCTTGTTGGACCTGGCCTCGCACTAGATGCAAGCCTCCTTGCATGATTCACGAATAACAACTGAGTCCACTCCATATATCTGTTTACTATATATATATAATATATATATGTTATATGCATATTCATAATTATATACACATATCAATACATATAAAATCCTCCGATGCAACTGACACTTGTCAACATCTGGTGGAGGTGAGGAGGCGGCAGGTGGTGCCACCGGTACAGTGATGTGTCTTACGGAGTATAACAATATGATAATAGTTCCCTTACATATCTTTATACTTGTATATTGCGTTATACATCACATATCCAAAATTGTGACCTACATAAATTAAGAAGCCCAAGACATGATATTGGGTATGAATTATATGTTCTGGCTAGAGGAACTAACACCCCTAGCCTAAGTTTGTTTAAATTCAGCAGTAGAGTGAGTTCCCACACCCAGCAACAAATGCAGGAGAAGACCACTATCATCGCAACTCACTCAGCACGCCTTGGCCTCACTATACACAAAGGGAAGACCAAAATCCTCAAAATTAACAATGACAACACAGCCCCCATCAGACTAGAGGGAGAAGCAGTAGAGGAAGTGGAAAGCTTCACCTATCTTGGAAGTGTTGGTCAACAGGCTGGGAGGGACAGATGCTGATGTGAGGGTTCGGATTGGAAAGGCAAGGGCAGCTTTCCATCAGCTGAAGAATGTCTGGTGATCCTCGGAGCTGCCTAGGAACACCAAGATCAGGATATTTTGCTCCATGGTAAAGCCTGTTCTTCTGTATGGTGCAGAGACTTGGAGAACAACGGTCACCACCATGAAGAAAATCCAGTCCTTTATCAACACCTGTCTCAGACGAATCCTAAGAGTACGCTGGCCAAACACCATCAGTAACCTGGAGCTGTGGCAGCGAACAGCACAGCAGCCTGTTGAGGAGGAGATCCTTAGGAGATGCTGGAGATGGGTTGGCCATACCCTTCGCAAGCCTGCATCCAACACCGCAAGACATGCCCTCTCATGGAATCCATAGGGGAAAAGGAAGAGAGGCAGGCCAAGAAACAGATGGCGCCATGACCTGGAGGCAGATGTGAAGAGGTCTGGCCATACATGGAGACAGCTGGAGAAGATGGCCCAGTACCGGGATAACTGGAGAGCCCTTGTTCGTGGCCTATGCCCAAAGTTGGGCGGTAGACATAAGTAAGTAAGTAGAGTGAGTATGGTTACAGGTTGTTTGACATGTGAGCGGACAGGTGGCGCCACCTGGCTGACCTGAGGTTATGGTAGGCTGCACCAGTAGATGACGTAGTTTAGGCTCCTATAACCAATGACTGAGGAGCTTGAGGAATGGGTGGAAGCTTCCGGCCTTATTATACTCGCATAACGGCTTATACAGCATATAACTGATGTCTTCTTTATGTGCGCACAGAGGCCAATTCTTTGTCAGTTTTGGTCATGTGATCCCCCTAATTTTAATATACACACATATATATAGGATGTATAATGCAGTATACGAGTATAAAGTTATAGAAGGGAATTATTGTTATTAATATTACATACCTGTTATTATTCTGAACTATGCCTCCTTGACTCTACCCATGCATGTGACATGTGACTAACGGATGCCCTCGCCACATTGTCAGTCACACTGGAGAATTTTATATGATTTAGCTTTATTGCATGGAAAGTAACGGAGCAGCAGGTAGAAGCACTCGTGTGTTCAGTTTTTGTCTCCTCACCTCACTTCCAGTGCCAGCCCAGTGCGATCAGTTGTCAATCCTTTGTTCGCATTCTCCACGTAGCGGCGTGAGTGTTTGGGCGGACACACGCTGCCTGACACCTCACAGGTGAGCAAAGCCCTCCACCCTCTCCCCCACCCTCCCCCATCACATCCCCACCCCCACCCCACCCTTCCCCCACTCCCCCTCCCCTTCCCCCCACCACACCTCCCCCTTCACCACCACCCCTCACCACCCCTCCCCCACTTCCCACCCCACCCCTTCCTCCACCACCACCCACGCACATCCACCACACCACCTCCCTCCCTCTCCTTTCCCCTTCCCTCCCCCCTCCGTTCCACCTCCCCCTCCCCTCCCCCTCCCCTCCCCTTCCCCCTCGCCCACTCCTACACGTGACACCGGCTCGCCCCGACCCACTGTCCCGCTACACTCTCAGCACGCCACGCCGCCGCCGCCCTGACCTCGGGGGTCACTCAGGGGAGCGACCCCCACCGGCTCCCGTAGCCCCCCTGACCCGCCCTCCGCGCCTCTACCCCTCCCCCCCCCCCCCCCTCCCCCGGCCTCCTCCCCGGGGATCCGCCGCCCGGCCGCCCGACCTAAGTTCCCCACCACCCCGAGGGTCCGCCGGTCCCCGCCTCACAAGCTGCGGCCCCCGTATCCCGTTCCCGACGGCTATTGTTACAAGGCGGCCTGTTCCCAGCCCGACCCGGCCCCGGCGGGTCCCCGACCCCGCTTTCCCCCCGTCCCCGGCTCCACCCCGCCCTGTCCCCGGCCCGGCCTCGGCCCGGTGTCGCAGTTTGAGCGCCCTGCCAGTTTGAGCGCCCTTCTGTTGCTTCTGCGCATGCGCGGAGAGACAACATTAAAACCACCCTAACTATCACAGTAATTTGTGATTTGTGGTGCTTTGAAAGCAAATTTCTCTTGTTTCTATTAAATAGTTCAGATCTTTCTCTACAATTTCACATTCAGCTCTTTTTTTTATCAGCCAATTGGAAGTTCTTGAATTTATTTTGCGAAAATAGTTTTTGAGGCCATGATCTGGTAAGGCTAACACTGGCACTGACACTCAGAATATCCCAACTTTCACTATTATCTCTGTTTTAATACTTTCAGAGTAAATTGCTCTTAGGTTACATTAAATACCTCAGATCTTCCTCTTCAATTACGCATTAAGATATTTTTAAACGATCCAATGAAAGCTTTTAAATCTATTTTACAAAAAAAGTATACAACCAGTGGCAGGGCGCTCAAACTGGCAGGGCGCTCAAACTGCGACACCGGCCCCGGCCCCGTCCCGGCGCCGCCCCCCCCCCCCCGGCCCAGGTTCATCCCCGGCTCATACCCGGCCTGTCCCTGGTCCGGCTCCCCCCGGCCACGGCTCCACCCAGGCCCGTCCCCGGCCCCCCTCCCCCCCCCCCCTGCGCAGCCTCCACCTCTGCCCGTCCCCGATTCATCCCCGGCCCGTCCCCAGTCCGGCTCCACCAGCCACCGGCTCCACCCCGACCCTTCCCCGGCTCCACTCCCCCAGCCCCCGGCCCCCCGGCCCCCGCGCTCCCGTGGCCCCAGGTGAGTGTCTCACCTGAGTCGGCCCGGGGGTGGGGGGGGGGGGGGGGGTGCCTGCCGTGACCCGCGGTCAGTGTGCACTCACACCGCTTTGTTGTATGCAAAGGCTGACCCTTGCCCCGCCCTCCTCCCCGCCCGCACACTCTCCATCTCCCCCTCCCCAATCTCCCTCTCCTCCATCTCCCCCTCCTCCATCTCCTCCTCCTCCATCTCCCACCCTCCATCTCCATCCCCTCCTCCTCCATCTCCCTCTCCTTCATCTCCTCCTCCTCCATCTCCCTCTCCTCCATCTCCCCCTCCTCATCTCCTCTCCCCATCTGCCCCTCCCTCCTCCCCGCCCACACACTCTCCATCTCCCCTCTCCTCCATCTCCCTCCTCCTCCATCTCCCCTCCTCCCTCCATCTCCCTCTCCCCCATCTGCCCCTCCCTCCTCCCCGCCCACACACTCTCCATCTCCCCACCCTCCACCTCCCTCCCTCCCCCCATCTCCCCCTCCTCCCTCTCCCTCTCCCCCATCTGCCCCTCCCTCCTCCCCGCCCACACACTCTCCATCCCCCTCCTCCATCCCTCCCTCTCCCCCATCTCCCCCTCCTCCATCTCCCTCTCTCCTCCATCTGCCCCTCCCTCCTCCCCGCCCACCACCTCTCCATCTCCCTACTCCTCCATCTCCCTCTCCTCAATCTCCCCCTCCTCCATCCCCTCCTCCTCCATCTCCCACCCTCCATCTCTCTCTCCTCCATCTCCTCCTCCTCCATATCCCACCCTCCATCTCCCTCTCCTTCATCTCCCTATCCTCCATCTCCATCTCCCCCTTCTGTCCCTCCCTCCTCCCCACCCGCACACTCTCCACCCCCCTCCATCTCCCCCCCCCCCCCCTCCGAAGTGCCAACTCGGGACCCAAGAACCACCGTTACCATAATACCAACAGTAACACAATGCAAATGCACACTTTAAAATATATCTTATCACCATTTAAATCTCTGGGTAATACGGTTGTTTTGGTTTGTTTGATAAATTACAAGATTATGTCATATATATCTGGCAGAATCTTGTCATTAATAATTTAATAAAACATATATATATATAGAGAGAGAGAGAGGATGGGAGGGAGAGGGTCGGGGAGAGGAGGGAGAGGGGGGTGAGGGGGGAGGGGGGAGAGAGAGGGAGGGGAGGGAAAGGGGGGAGATGGGGAGGGAGAGTGAGAGAGAGTTCAACATCACGCCGTGGTAGGAGACTGAGAGAGTGAGAGTGTGCTCTATATCACGATGTGGTAGCAGAGTGAGAGAGTGAGATTGTGATCTACATCACGCCGTGGTAGGAGAGTGAGAGAGTGAGAGTGTGCTCTATATCACGCCGTGGTAGGAGAGTGAGAGAGTGAGATTGTGCTCTACATCACGCCGTGGTAGGAGAGTGAGAGAGTGGGAGTGTGCTCTACATCACGCCGTGGTAGGAGAGTGAGAGAGTGAGAGTGTGCTCTACATCATGACGTGGTAGGAGAATGTGAGAGTGAGAGTGTGTTCTACATCATGCCGTGGTAGGAGAGTGAGAGAGAGTGAGAGTGTGCTCTACATCACGCCGTGGTAGGAGAGTGAGAGAGTGAGAGTGTGCTCTACATCATGCCGTGGTAGGAGAATGAGAGAGTGAGAGTGTGCTCTGCATCATGCCGTGGTAGGAGAATGAGAGAGTGAGAGTGTGCTCTACATCATGCCGTGGTAGGAGAGTGAGAGAGTGAGAGTGTGCTCTACATCATGCCATGGTAGGAGAATGAGAGAGTGAGAGTGTGCTCTACATCATGCCGTGGTAGGAGAATGAGAGAGTGAGAGTGCTCTACATCATGCCATGGTAGGAGAATGTGAGAGTGAGAGTGAGCTCTACATCACGCCGTGGTAGGAGAGTGAGAGAGAGTGGGAGTGTGCTCTACATCACGCCGTGGTAGGAGAGTGAGAGAGTGAGAGTGTGATCTACATCACGCCATGGTAGGAGAGTGAGAGAGAGTGAGAGTATGCTCTACATCACGCCGTGGTTGAAGAGAGAGAGTGAGAGTGTGCTCTACATCACGCCGTGGTAGGACATGTATGGGTTTGCTTGATTGTTTTTGGGGGTTTTACATCCTGACAACATCTAAGGTCATATCAGGACGCGTACCGACTCGTGACAGCGCGCACTCATGGTATCTTTATAGTGCTGCCCAACTGGAATATCAGGCCATCAGCACCATGACCCGATTCCCCACCCAGTCTCATTATCCTGACACTGAGCTAACCAGTCCATGTTCCTATCCTATTTCTAGTCAGACCGAGCGCCAGGCTAAGTAGTGACAAGTATCAATTTTGTAAGTGACTGCTTTGACTCGGCCGCATGCGGGTCTTTTTTGCTAACTTCTGACCTTCCACAAAGGAAGCCTGTGCTCCTACTGATTCAGCTACCCCATCCAGTGTTGGTTGGTTGATTAGTTGGTTGTTGGAGTTTTACGTCCTGGCAACATCTAAGGTCATATCAGGACGGACCCCCGCGCCCAGACAGTGATCAGGTGGTGAGATTGTAATCTCGCTGACGGTGATGTGACACGTGGACCCTACCCTCCACCTCCACCCACACCCACACCCCCACATCCCACCCACCACCTCCACCACCACACCAACCACCCACCTGACTGTCACGCAACCTGTTACAGTGATCCGACTGAAAGCGAGGCTCGACCACCTCCAGGCATGCTGTGTGTGTGTGCAGTGTGTGTGTAGTGTGTGTGTGTGAGACAGAAAGTTCCACTCACCCCGACCCCCGACCCCTCCACCCCCACCCCCCACCCCCCACCCCCCGAGCGGTTCTGCGCCACGCCCACCTGAGCCGGCAGGTGTCGCCCTATGTATAACCGTCTCTGCGTGTAGTCAGCAGACCGTGACGGCCTGGGGTGACGGCGTTAACCCCTGACCCCTGAACACGCCATCTCTACATCTATATATAGCCCACATGGAACAATGATAACAGTTCACTCAGGCCAGGCACTATCTGCAGTATCATTTATCAACCCATCCCTCCTCTATAACTACAAGTAGGCCACTATTTAGTTTTTGATGGGGGTGGGTATTTTTATGTGGTAAATATGTATTCTTCTGGATAATTGCGTATGAACCCCAATACACTGACTGGACGGCATTGTTTTAAGCCCATCAGTGTAACAATGGGGACTGACCATTGAACAATTTGTGACTATTTTATAGTATTTATGCACAATGTTTAAATGTAATATTAATTTATATCAAAGCTGCATTGTCCGATAAAGCATCACATTTTCAAAACCAAATTACTGACCTATATTTTATTTGAAATATCTAAGTTAGATGTTGATGCTCTTATTGAGCATATCTTGCTACATAGAAGGGAACATTGAGTCAAGTTAATAGAACCTGTTTCCGCTGAAACCTATAGGTTAGAATTTTGGCGTGCTGGCCAAAATTTATTCTGCATGTTTGCATTTCAAATATCTCCAAAGTTAGCCATTTAAAATAAATGTCACTTCAATCTAAAGTAAGGAAATTTATAACAATGTATCTCAGAAAAATTACAGAAACTCAAAAGCGCCGGATCGGGCAACTTTAATTAGTACCAATCCTAAAGGCCCTGTCACACCTCACCGGATTGGGGGAAACGGACAGAAACCGAACAAAGTCCGTTAGGTGTCCGTACAAGTGATGAACATGCACAAAACTAGGAACGGATGCCGCCGAACTGACATCTACGGTTCTTGTCCGGCTTGAGTTCGTTTCATCCGTTGCTATCCGTTCATGTCCGTTTCATGTCCGTTTCATGTCTGTTTCATGTCTGTTTCATGTCCGTTTCATGGCGGCATGGACTCCCAGTGGGGCAGCACTATAAAGTCGACATGAGTACGCACTACCACAGGTCGGTACCCATCATGATGTGACCTTAGATTTTGCTAGGACGTAAAGCAACCACAAATAAGCGAGAAAAATGCTAATGAGTGTATATTTTGAAAAGTCTACCTGACGTAGATTACCTTTCTGCCATACTACTAACATTCTGACTCACACAAGATTATGGAGAGCTTGGTTGGTCATCCTGGCAACATCTCAGGTCATATCAGGACGGGTATTGACTTGTGACAGTGCGCACTCATGGCGACCACTAGGAGACCAGGCAGCTGCCACCATTACCTGATATCCCACTCAGTCACATTATCCTGACACTGAGCTAACACTGACACATTATCCTGACACTGAGGTACCAACTAGTGACAGTGCACACTCATGGCGACTTTATAGTGCTGCCCCACTGGGGAATCAGGCCACCGGTACCATGACCCGATATCCCAAACATTATTCTGACACTGAGCTAACCAGTCCTTGCTCTATCATAATAATGCCGAGCACCTGGCTAGGGAGTGACAAGTATCAATTTTGTAAGTCATGGGTTTGACTCGACCAGGAATTGAACTCCCGACCCTCTGCATGGGAGGCCTATGTTCTACTGATTCGGCCACCGAGTCCAGTAACACAGAAATAGCAGTCATATACCACGGAGAGCCCTGTAGGTGGTTTATTTTTTTTATAAAGCAGTTTTGTTTGTTTGTTTGTTTGTTGGGGTTTTACGTCCTAGCAACACGTATGGTCATATCAGGACAGGTTTATAAAGCAAGGATGTAATGAAGAACAAATACACAGTAAGTAATTACGTACTTGCATATGAAGCTCTTTTAGTGTTAATTCCAGACGCGATGGCCGAATGAGTTAGAGCGTCCATCTCCTGTGTTGCTAGTTTGTGGGATCGTGGGTTCGAATCCTGGTCGAGTCAAACAAATGATTTAAAAATTGATACTTGTCACTTCCTAGCCAGGCACTTGGCATTATTAGGATAGTGCAAGGAGCAGTGGAATGAGGAAGACCAGTCGTCTGCGACTGAAATTTCCCCTGCTTAAACAACTAATGTACCAACAAAAATGTGTCATGGGCTAATATCATCACAGGCTTTCAAATATATATAAATATTTTGGGTTTTGTAAATATAAAAATGATTTGTCTTATTTTACGATGATGATAAGAATCACATATGCGCATTTGATGAATTTGAGAAGTATTGCAATTATACTATTATAGTGTTTTGGGGGGTTTTACATCCTGACAACATCTAAGGTCATATCAGGATGCGTACCGACTCGTGACAGCACGCACTCATGGCATCTTTATAGTGCTGCCCAACTGGGATACCAGGCCATCAGCACCATGACCCGATTCCCCACCTAAATCAGAGGTCGCTCCTAAATCAAATGGTGGCATTCTTATAGTCAATCTCATTTCTTTCTCAGAGCAATGTCAAATAAACATGTGCATTGCATGTGTCTGTGAGTCAATGCATCTGTGTGTCTGTGTATATGGTGCTGTGGCTGTGTGTCAATGGTGGTTCTTACTCTTTTGGTGTGTTTTATTTGGGATTTTCTCATCCCAAAACCACCATTGCTAAGCCCGCTCTTTAAAAACAAAACAAAATGTGTATACAGTAAAACCTCCCTATTCGATCACCTCCACAGATCGGCCACTCGCCTATATCGATCGCTTTATTTTGGTCCCAACAATACCATTTTAACCATATTGTAACTCCATAAACCTCCCACCTCCCTAAATATAGCGATATAGTGATATGGTAGACAGGAAGTGTGAACACTTATTTGTCTCTCATTTTCTTCTTTTTGTTGTTGTTGATACATTAGTTGTCCCAAGCAGGGGAAATCCCAGTAACAGACGACTGGTCTTCCCCACCCACTGCTGGTTGATAGAAAGCCCGAGCCTACACTTTTACCAACCCAAGGGATTTTTAACCTCCCACACCACATAGACATGGTATGAGAGCAACCAGCCTTTGATGATGCTGTAAGTTATACACAGCAGTGGAAATCCAAATTGGCAGAGCTGGGGGCACGGGGAATCGAACTGCTAGATTCCCTAACCACTCCACCACAGAGAACACCAAAATGGACCACTTAAAGTCGGTTCCAAGGTCGGTTGATTTAGAGAGGTTTTACTGTAGGCTCTTTATTTAGACTGGCTCCCCAAATGTATGTAACTGTGTAAGGTGCATATACAGTGAAGCTGGCCCTTGAAGGCACCGATGATCTATCTACTACGAAACTGAGAAGACAATACAATTAGTTTGGTTGAGTTATCTCTGGCTGGACCCTCCTTAAAAGGCCCCTCCATTTTATTCAAGTCAAAATGTTGAATGAGTGAGGCAGATAGTGGGGGAGCACGAGCACACGTGGCCTCCTCTGAGTCATTATCCCCCCCGTATTACTACTAGGGGCATTCAGCTGGTAGCCAAGGCGCTCCAGCCCAGTGTAGTGAGCAAATAACAAAGCGAGTATATGCAAACCTAAGAACTGCTCCTCCTACAGGTGGGGGCATGTCGGGTCGTTGGCCCGCAATTACACAGTTATATAATATTAATAATACCACTCAGTCATATATCGTGCTCAGTGGCCTCTGTACATATTAATTAACCCTATTGATATATAGCAACACAAACGTATATATGGTTAATAGCAGACAGACATTAGAGGTAGACTCCATTCAAAATAATATTCGCATAAAGAGTTATACACCATGACATGTGTGAAATGTACATGTTGAAGTGCAGTGTCGGCGGGAGGAGCTCGGGGGGCGTCCCGCTGGTTCCTGGGGTGCGCGCGCTGCTGGTTCCCCGGGTGCGCGCACAGATGATTACCTAGATTCCCGTACCGCTGTTTTTCGACATGCACGCCCCACTAGTTCTCAGTAATGTGCGCCCTGCTGCTTCTACAGAGATGCACCCTGCTGGTTCTCTAGACATGTGTCCCGCTGGTTCTACAGAGATGCACCCTGCTGGTTCTCTAGACATGTGTCCCACTGGTTCTATAGAGATGCACCCTGCTGGTTCTCTAGACATGTGTCCCGCTGGTTCTACAGAGATGCACCCTGCTGGTTCTCTAGACATGTGTCCCACTGGTTCTATAGAGATGCACCCTGCTGGTTCTCTAGACATGTGTCCCACTGGTTCTATAGAGATGCACCCTGCTGGTTATCTAGACATGTGTCCCGCTGGTTCTACAGAGATGCACCCTGCTGGTTCTCTACACATGTGTCCTGCTGGTTCTACAGAGATGCACCCTGCTGGTTCTCTAGACATATGTCCCGCTGGTTCTATAGAGATGCACCCTGCTGGTTATCTAGACATGTGTCCCGATGGTTCTACAGAGATGCACCCTGCTGGTTCTCTAGACATGTGTCCCACTGGTTCTATAGAGATGCACCCTGCTGGTTATCTAGACATGTATCCTGCTGGTTCTATAGAGATGCACCCTGCTGGTTCTCTAGACATGTGTCCCACTGGTTCTATAGAGATGCACCCTGCTGGTTCTCTAGACATGTATCCTGCTGGTTCTATAGAGATGCACCCTGCTGGTTCTCTAGACATATGTCCCGCTGGTTCTATAGAGATGCACCCTGCTGGTTATCTAGACATGTGTCCGGCTGGTTCTACAGAGATGCACCCTGCTGGTTCTCTAGACATGTGTCCCACTGGTTCTATAGAGATGCACCCTGCTGGTTATCTAGACATGTGTCCCGCTGGTTCTACAGAGATGCACCCTGCTGGTTCTCTAGACATGTGTCCTGCTGGTTCTACAGATTATGCACCCTGCTGGTTCTCTAGACATGTGTCCCGCTGGTTCTATGGGGATGCTGGTTCTATGGGGATGCTGGTTCTATGGGGATGCTGGTTCTAGACATGCACCCTGCTGATTCCCGGGGTGCGAGCGCCGCTGATTCTCTAGACATATGCATCGCTGTTGACTGGGGTGCACCTCACTGGTTCTTTAGATGCGCCCCGCTGGTTCTAGAGACGCGCGCCGCAGGTAATGACAGACCGGGCGCGGATCGGTGACGGGCCGGCGAGACGGGCCGGGGGACGGCCCGGGGGACGGGCCGGGGAGACGGGCGGGGGGACTGGCGGGGAGACGGGCCGTGTAATGGGGACCGCCCGCCGGATGCTGCCGGGGTCTGGGCACCTGCTGCCGGCAGCTCACCCTGTCGGGTGTCGGTAGTCGGGGCATATCACCCGGGCAGGCAGGCGGAGAGACCCTACACAAACACCCACACTCACACTCAGCGCACAACACACACACGCACACCATCTTACCCCCCCCCCCCTACACACACTCAGCGCACACACATGAGCGCACAACACACACATGCACACACGCGCCAGCATCATACCCCCCGCCGTCGTGCACACGTTTGCTTGTTTGTTGTTGTTTTACGTCCTAGTAATATATAAGATCATGTCAGGACAGGTACCGACTTGTGACAGTGCACACTCATGGCGACTTCATAGTGCTGCCCCACTGGGAAACCAGGCCACCAGCACCATGACCTGATATCCCACTCAGTCACACTATCCTGACACTGAGCCAAACAGTCCTTGCCCTATCCTATTATTAATGTAGAGCGCCTGGCTAAGAAGCAACAAGTATCAATTTTTAAGTCATTGGTCTGACTCGACCCGGGTTCGAACCCACAAACGCGTGGGATCAGATCTCCCGATCTCCCAAAACAAACAGGAGACGGACGCTCTACTCATTCGGCCACACCGTGTGGTCGCGCATACCCATCAGCTATTAATAGTATCACATAGACTATGACAGTGTACTAATATCTGCGTTGTAAATGCAGGATCAAAGATAGGTAAGTGTTTAACTTAGAAAAGTAAGTCTTAAGGCTGCATTCCATATACGCGTAATGCGAAAGCGAATGCGAATGCGACAAAAAATCAAAACGCCTTGAAACCTATGAGCTACATTCCATACACGCGTAATGCGTAATGCGAATGCGAATGCGTCAGAAATCCATTATCCCGATCGCTCCATGTAGCGATCGGTGCGTAATGCGTAATGCGTAAAGGTGGTGCAAATAGAAAAGCATCAGTCGCATTTGTCCATTGATATAAGGCTGGAGGAGGCGACTGATAATTACGGACAGCCGGTCTTCATGAGAAATATGGAAAATGGGACGGTGCAAACATGCAGCGGACCTGTTAGGAAGCAGTCTTCAAGGTGGTGCGAACAGAAAAGCATCAGTCGCATTTGTCCATTGATATAAGGCTGGAGGAGGCAACTGATAATTACGGACAGTCGGGACAAGGTGGTGCGAACAGAAAAGCATCAGTCGCATTTGTCCATTGATATAAGGCTGGAGGAGGCAACTGATAATTACGGACAGCCGGTCTTCATGAGAAATATGAAAAATGGGATGGTGCAAACATGTAGGTCTATGCAGCGGACCTGTTAGGAAGCAGTCTTCATATTTGGGACGGTCCTAACATCCCTCGAAGCAAGCTAAACTGAGCCATGTTTGGACCGTCCCATTCTCTGTGTGTGTGTCTCTGTGTGTGTCTCTGTGTGCACTTGCTGTCCGGACCGCACTTCGTCCACACCTCTCTCTATCACCTCTCTGCCGGCCTGGCACCTCCTTGATATGTCTGAAAAGAGTTCCAGGAGGGGGTGCCCGCCAGCATTTTCACTTTCTACTCTTACTCTGTCCGTGTCTATGGCTCGCCGGATGGTCACCATAGGGCAGATAGGCACAGTCCTTTGACTCAACTCTCCTCATTTCTCTTTCCTAGATCTGCCCATTCGATTTCTCCCAGGCACACTTCTTCTCCTGACCAGGGTTGTTGTGTTCTTGGGTGGGGCCCTTGACCTATTACGATTTCTTTGTCTGGTTCTTGTTGCTGGAACGACCGCTGCTCCCACCTTTGCCCGCCTTCCTCGAGCCCCTGCTGACCGGATACAAGTGCTACACTACACTACACACACCTACAGCTCTACTACATACCGGCACGGAGAGATCCGCTGCCGCCCGGCGCCCCGTCGTCACTACGTCGTGAAGGATGTCCCAGCCTTCATAACACTTCCTCTACAAAGACCACTTCCTCTACAAAGACAAGTCTTCAAACCAAAGATTGGGCCGATTTATCCGAGCCTCTCTATAATGTTGCAGTTCTGCAACCGGTAACCGTCGTAAGGTTATGAACACCCCCATATGATGATCTCTGTGTGTCTGTGTGTGTATCTGTGTCTTTGTGTGTGTCTCTGTGTTTCTGTGTGTGTCTGTGTGTGTCTGTGTCTCTGTGTCTTTGTGTCTCTGTTGTGGTGTGTGTGTCTGTGTGTGTATCTCTGTGTGTGTCTCTGTGTTTCTGTGTGTGTGTCTGTGTGTGTGTGTCTCTGTGTCTGTGTGTATGTCTGTGTGTGTGTTTGTGTGTGTGTCTGTGTGTGTGTCTGTGTGTGTGTCTGTGTGTGTGTCTGTGTGTGTGTGTGTCTCTGTGTCTCTGTGTATGTCTGTGTGTGTGTCTGTGTGTGTCTCTCTTTGTCTCTGTGTTGTGTCTCTGTGTCTGTGTGTGTGTCTCTGTGTCTGTGTGTGTGTCTTTGTGTCTGTGTGTGTCTGTGTGTGTGTCTCTGTGTGTGTGTCTCTGTGTTGTGTCTCTGTGTCTCTGTGTGTGTCTGTGTGTGTATCTGTGTCTGTGTGTGTCTGTGTGTGTGTCTCTGTGTGTGTCTGTGTGTGTCTCTCTTTGTCTCTGTGTTGTGTCTCTGTGTCTGTGTGTGTGTCTCTGTGTCTGTGTGTGTGTCTTTGTGTCTGTGTGTGTCTGTGTGTGTGTCTCTGTGTGTGTGTCTCTGTGTTGTGTCTCTGTGTCTCTGTGTGTGTCTGTGTGTGTATCTGTGTCTGTGTGTGTCTGTGTGTGTGTCTCTGTGTGTGTCTGTGTGTGTATATGTGTCTGTGTGTGTCTCTTTGTCAGAGACACAGAGACACAGACACACACATAGAGACACACACAGAGACACAGAGTCACACACAGAGACACAGACAGAGACACGGAGACACAGACACACACATAGAGACCCACACAGAGACACAGAGTCACACACACTTTTTATATACTTTTTATATACTTCACTGCATAATGCATAACGCATAACGCAATACGCATTACGCGTATATGGAATGCTGGCATTCGCATAACGCGTAATGCATAACGCATTACGCATTACGCGTATATGGAATCCTAGTATTACTCATACTCTACAACATTAAAGTAAAAGTTATGAACACAGATGGAAAGTTTTTTAATCGAATTAATCGAGTATATATAAGTTACCTGTGATATAATCAAATTAATACAAAAGGAACTAAGGTTCAAGAGCCCTGGGGCCGAATGTAAGAGTCACAATTTATCGGCTGCGGAGTTAAGGGCGGCCGGCGGGTTATCTATTGTCGGCGTTAATATATGTGTCACGGGGGATGTATTAGTCCAAAGCGCGTGCGGGTTAGCTAACGTTTCAGTTATTTATAGATTTGGGAAATCCCTCTGCATTTGTAGCCATATATTAGGCTCATATATATTAAATGCGACCATATTTAACAGAATTACATACTCAAATCGTGAAATTTCATATAATTAACCCTAAATTCGAAGCGTTATTAAGGCTACCGCCGCATTGGCGGCGATATTAATAGTTATATTTTCGAATCGACGAAGGTACAGTAAACAAACCGCCGGCGCCGCCAGTATGGAACGCGACGTCGATGCGGCGATTTGTTTACATTACATTCGTTGATTCGAAAATATAACTATTAATATCGCCGCCAATGCGGCGGTAGCCTTAATAACGCTTCGAATTTAGGGTTAATTTAATGAAATTTCACGATTTGAGTATGTAATTCTGTTAAATATGGTCGCATTGAATAGATTTGGCCCGAATCGGTCCCTAACCTGCACGTTATCCCAGGCTCAAGTTGGGGTTAGTGAACTCGACCTTAACTCCCGAGGTGTTTGCCTAACCCGCCCTCATACATTGAAACTTTGGCCTCTAACCCGGGAAATCCGCACGACGCGTGGGTTACGAGCCCTAACCCGCCCTCATACATTTGGCCCCAGATCTGGCACACTAGAGTGGAGTTGAGGTCGGGTATAATGGTGGAGATGCGATGGAATATTGTTTATGATCGGTTTAAATCATTCTTTCTTGATCTATTGGGTCGGAAAGGATATATCAACCTGACTTCTAACTGACACTGCTCCAGTCATCTACTGGTCAGGCCTTCTGCCTCGCCTGGTGGCGCCACCCGTCGCGTCTTCCTCGCCTGTCCCTGCCTCACGCATGTATCACTCGCTCTAAAATATATATCAATGATAGTTGTACATATAAATCAATGATACTATCTACTATGCGCTATCCGCGCTCGACCAGGCGGGATGACCGAATGAGTTGAGCGTCCGTCTCCCACTTTGGTAGATCGTGAGATTCGAACTCATGGATTCGAACCCTGGTCGGGTCAAACCAATGACTTAAAAAAAAGTACACTTGTAACCTCCAAGCCAGCCACTCAGTATTATTGGGATAGGGCAATGACTAGTTAGCTCAGTGTCCGGATAATGTGGGATCCCGGGTCATGGTTCTGGTGGCCTGGTCTCCCAGTGGGGCAGCAATATAAAGTTGCTATGAGTGTGCACTGTCACCAGTCAGAACCGGTCCTGATATGACCTTAGGTGTTGCCAGGATGTAGAACTCCAATAACCAACTATCTTGGTCCTGTTTGCACTTCAAATATTTCAAAGGTTAGCCATGCAAATTAAAAGGCACTTCAAGCTAAAGTAAGGATCAAGATGATCAATTTAAGATATTGATCTCAGAGAAATGACAGAAAATCAAAACCATGAGACTGTGCAACTTTAATTAATGGAGGGGTCTTTTGGGGTCCAGCCAGAGTTCGGTTGAACCAACTAATCTTTAACGACAAGAATATTTATGATTGCTTGTTAATTCTGCTCATAACATAGTGTACGTTTTCCTATGCGTGGAATAATATAAATAATATAAATAATATAAATAATATAAATAATATAAATAATATAAATAATATAAATAATATAAATAATATAAATAATATAAATAATATGAATAATATGAATAATATGAATAATATGAATAATATGAATAATTTATAATAATATATATAATATGAATAATATAAATAATATAAATAATATAGATAATATAAATAATATAAATAAATAAATAATATAAATAATATAGATAATATAGATAATATAAATAATATAAATAATATAAATTATATGAATAATGTAAATGTTATAAATGATATAAATAATATAAATAATATAAATAATATTAATAATATAAATAATATAAATAATATAAGTAATATAATAAATAATATAAATAATATAAATAATATAATTAATATAAATAATATAAATAATATAAATAATATAGATAATATAGATAATATAGATAATATAGATAGTATAAATAATATAAATAATATAAATAATTTAAATAATATAAATAATATAAATAATATAAATAATATGAATAATATAAATAATATAAATAATATAAATAATATAAATAATATAAATAATATAAATTATATGAATAATTCACCAACGAGACACCAAGACAACACGACATGTAAGTTATTTGGACAGAATTTAATATAATGACTCTGTTCAAGTTACAATAATCATGAAGCTACGAGGCACAGGGCCAACTATGTCGGAATCTGTTCACGCTGAATAAGTGCGTATCGATCGTGATCATTCGTGTTTCAATGCTGTGCGGCGACAGAGGCCTCTTGGGTAATATTGTTCATGACGGTCAGTGTCAAGATAGTTCAAAGCAAGTCACATAAATCACAGTGGAATATCAAAGCTGAAAAAGAAACATGTTAAGACGATATGTATAGTAGGTAAGTACACTAGCAGCTCCCGATCAGCGCTCAAACCAATAAAGTTGCGAGCGCTGCGGGAGCTGCTGAGATGTGAAAGGCCCTTAAGTAGGAGTTGACCGCCGTACTGCGCCAAGTTCCCGCCGCCATTAGCTGGTCTAGGGTCAAACCAGCACCCTGACACGCCTGGGTGGCCCCTCTCCTGAGTCCATGTAGGGTTAAACCTTTGTCAACTCCGAACGCCGAGTACGAGGCCACCCTGAGGGCTCTAGTAAGAGTTGTCAGGGTGAGCTTGGTACCATCAGGTAGGAGGAAAGCAGGGGACTCTGGCAGCAGGGTTCCTACTCGAGAGTAGTTATCCCAGGCGGTGACAGGGCAGCAGGGGGAACCGATAATGGCTGGCAGGCGGAAGACCACCGGGGGGTCGGACGAGGACCTCGTCTTAGAGGACCTCAGAGTTACAGAGAGTGCCCCTTTCCGTCGTCTTATGTCCTTAGCCTTGAGTACGTGTGGTGAGCCCGTGGCTCCAACAGACAGGTTTGCAATGTTTGACTGTCTGATCAGTGTCAGGTAGGCGATCAATAGCGCGATAATGATTACATGCGGCCTAGGTGACATGTTTGTTAAGGCCAGTATGATAGCCTTAAATTCTCGGGGGGAGACAGGAGTTGCTCTAGCGACTACATGTTTAGACATTTTTAAGATACCTCGCTTGAACGTGCTCAGCTCCGGGGCTTCAAAGGCCGCACCCCCACATGCCGTGCTCAGCACCCACACCTTTACTGAGCTGAAGTAATTCAAGACTGCGCCGGGCGATCTGAGCCGGTCGGAGAGGAAAAGCAAGAACGACATAAGGTCGTAGGTGGACGGGGAAGTTGGACGTAACTTGTTCTTGTGACAGAAGTCAATGTACACCCGGACATGGGCCGCTTTATTTTGCCACGTCCGTGGGGCCAGAGCGCAGGTGTAGAGGTTTATGAGTCTGTTGTGGTGACTCATTGCGTATCCTGGAAGATAGAGGCAAAAGAATTACTATCTTCCAGTGACAGCATTTAGATGTTACAGGATAAGATGTTAAGTGAGATGTTAACGTTTATTTCAAGAAGATTTCGATCGGCACACATTTTTTGTGCTTTGCTTGCAGCTGTATTGGAGTGTGGGGCTCTACTTAAGGCATCGGCTAGTATTAGTTCATTACCAGGTTTATGGAGTATTTCAAGCTCGCAATTTTTATGAGCTGCAATCAGCCATAGCTGACGCGCACACGCACAGAGGACTTTGTCTTTACCTTTGCCTGATTCTAGAACCTGCTGTGATGATAAATTGTCGGTGTTTACTTTTATCAGATAATCATGTGGTTCTTGTGGGAGTAAATGTGTTACAGCGTGTACCAGGTTAAGTGCTTCTAGCTGGGTTATGGCTAGGTCTCTTTGTAGTAGATTTGAATCGTAACTAGATTTATAGAACGCTACTTTGGAAAATGCTCCTCCTGCCTTTAAGGTGGAGTCACATTCTATTACCCATTCGGTTCGTGGTGCTTGTGGTAACAATTGCTTACCGTTATATGCGGATGCGAAACATTGAAACCATTCGAGGTCCCTCAGCATATCCTTATCGAACATGTATTGACCTGTATGGGGGGCTTTTCGTAATGCTTCAAGGACTCTGTTGGAAAATCTGACTGCAGGTTTTATACACTTAGATAGGTGTTGCAGCTTGCCTGCTAGGCTTTGTAGTTGCTTCTTGGAGCAGGTACGTTTATTTTTCCAGATTTGGCATTCATCTAATACATCCTGTAATTTATCCTGGGGAAGGGTAACTGTCATTGTTATGGAGTCAATTAGGAAACCTAACCAGGTGATGGAGGTAGAGGGGGGTGTACATTTTTCGGGGGCTAGGTTTAGGCCGAGCTCTGAAGTTAGGTTTATGAATTCATCGTAAGCAGCGTTGGCTTTTGTTTCATTATCCTCGATACCTATAAAATCATCTAGGTAGCACAACGAGAAAATAGATTGGTTGCGTAATAACCACACGATTGCCCTAGTTGTACGTGCGCATGCTAATGCAGAGGTTCTACATCCGAAGGGAGGTGCTAGGTCTATATATATATATTATCATTGATTGATATACCCAAGAGGGGAAGGGAGAGAGGGCAGACTCTTAGCTGGCGATAGGCGCGTGCTAGGTCGCCGCCCCACATCCAGGCACCGCTGCCTAAGATTGTAAGTCTGTCGGTAAGGGTCGATACCGAGGGAAGGAAGAAATTAAAGAGCTTGCCTAGATAATATCCTTTAACTATACCCGCGTTTACACTTTTCCCTTTCGGAAAACTCAAGTCAATGATTATTCTTTTTTGTAGTGAGTTCTTTTTTGGTCGTGTCATCATTGGGCTAATTTGACACCATGGTTCAAATGGGGGGGTCTGGAAAGGGCCTAGTAGCGCACCTAGTGATATTTCTTTGTCTAGAAATGCATAGATATGTGTGGTATCGTCAGCTGATTTTGAGTGATTCTTATAGGTGGGGATGGGTATCTTCGTGGAGGTGTAGTCAATAGGCCAACCAAAGTCTAGATGATCTACTAGTAAAACATCTGGGTAGTTAAGAAGAGCTGCACGCCATTTTGGGATATTTAGTCCAGAAGGAAGCGATATTTTTGCTCCCATGTAGTTAGGAAGACCAGTTGATCGAACTTCATTGTAAATCTGGCTATAGGGGGAACTGTGCGTTACCCATGCTGTTTCTGCAGTAAAGGGCCAGAAAGTACATAGGGAGTCTTTAAAGTCCAATGGTGTGGGGGGGGGGGTAAATGTTTGAGACTGAGTTTTGGGTAGGGCGGATAATACAGTTTCGATAGGGGCGTCGAACCAGTTAGTTGTTAGCGATGGAAAAGACAGTTGATTATTTACATTTAACGGAGGATTCAACAGAGTTACAGGTTTGATAGTCATGTTTACAGCATTAGATCGAGTATTATTATTCTTGACTTTCTCAGGCTGCGAGACGAGCTGATGTTTAGGATTGATACATAATGTTTGTGTCGGTTCAGCCGAGTTACCGTTATCAGTGTATTGCGGGTCATCGAGATTAGCGCTCAGCGGTTGCTTAGTTACCAGTGATACGGCTGAGTTAAATGGAAATTGTGGCAACATGTTATCAGTAAGCGGTTCATTAAGATTACTCTCTTTTAGATTTGGTAACATAACAGTGGATTCAGTATTTGAGCAGATATCGTTATAACTTACACCAGTGCCTGCTGCCTCTGCTGCTTTCTTGTCTAAGAACTTCCTTTTCTTTAAGCAGTCCTGCTCCTTATGCTGCAGGGTGCGCTTAAATTTGTAAGCGCACCACGCACAGATGTGGGGGGCTCGGTCGGGCATAGTGCCGTGTGACGTGTTGAACCCACACTCTTTACCCCAGTTCCAGTTATAACAGGGCTTCCCGTCCGTGTCTCTGGAATATTCCTCTCTCTGGTTGACAGGGAGAGGGTTAACAGGAGCGTTAGAGGCAGGGGCCCCAGTATGGGCAGCTTGCGCTGCAGGACGAGGGGTGGTTGCTGGGGGATACCTAGACTCAGCTGCGTATTGGCCACCCCCCCGTGCTTGTAACACCCTGACTGCTTCGGTTGAGACGTCACGTTGAACGTCCTTTATTGCTATCGCATCTAGCCACCCGTCCTTTAACCTCCCGTCTGCTACCATTTGGAAAAGTCTTTCGGACCACCGGCGGCAGGTGGGCCAATCCCAGGTGATCGCCATTCTAGCTAGGTCTTCTTCGTGTTGGAACACCGCTGGAAACCAGGGTCTAGGAAAGTCAGGTTGGGCGAGCATTAGCCTAATAGCGAAGAAATACTCAGCCCAGGTTGCCTCACCCACGCCAATCTTTTTGCAAGTATCGCCCCGGGTTACGAAATTATGAGGATAGAACTTAGTACCTGGGGGCTTGTGTAGCGCGTGTGTAGAGTTGATCAGGTAGTCAGCGTTGATGGGGGGTTGAGGCTGCTGGTGTTGGTAGAGCGGGGCGGCGGGGGCGGGCGGTGGCGGTGGTGGAGTGGGCTGCGGAGCGGCCGGGACCGGAGCGTTAGCCGTCGGCCGTGTGGAGGAGGCGAGACGGGAAACCCCAGGAGGCACCCTCTCGGGGGCGCGGTGTGTAGGAGTCGGTGAGAATGAGGAGAACCCGGATCGAGGGGTTGAAGCTGGAGGCGGAGGCGAGTAGGGGCCTGGCACTGGAGTGTGTCTAGTTGGTCTTGCAGCTCGTTGCTCTAGAGCCGCCAGTCTGGCTTCTAGGCCGGAGAGACTGCCGGTGGCTGAGGCTGGGGTAGAGCCCGGAATGTCTAGGATGGACGCGGCATCAGAGCTGGAATCTTCTGAAGATGAAAGTGGTCGGCAGGATGAAACCTTCTTGCGTGGTCTTAGCCCTCTCCGAGAAACCCCAGACGAGCCAGGGGGTCGTCCACGGCGTTTCCTAGTGGGGGGCGGCATGTTGGATGAGAGTGCTTCTTGGTGAAATTAGCTGTTGCCTGCTCGGGAGTCGGCGGGCGAGTGACGAATGCGCGGCTTGACCCAGGATCCACCTGGCGTCTCGTTAGCGAATTACAGATGTTAGCGGGCCAACATCCCCAATGTAGATGATATAAATGATATAAATAATATAAATAATATAAATAATATTAATAATATAAATAATATAAGTAAGATAATAAATAATATAAATAATATAAATAATTTAAATAATATAATGATATAAATAATATAAATAATATAAATTATATAAATTATTTAAATTATATGAATAATATAAATAATATAAATAATATAAATAATATAAATAATATAATAATATAAATAATATAAATAATATAAATAATATAAACACTATAAATATATAAATTATATAAATTATATAAATTATATGAATAATATAAATAATATAAATAATATGAATAATATAAATAATATGAATAATATAATAATATAAATAATATAGATGATATCAATTATATGAATAATATAAATGATATACATGATATAAATGATATAAATGATATAAATTATATAAATGATATAAATTATGTAAATGATATAAATGATATAAATGATATAAATGATATAAATGATATAAATGATATAAATAATATAAATAATACAAAATACATAAATAACATAAATAACATAAATTATATGAATTATATAAATAATATAAATAATATTGCAGTTCTGGCAAACCACCCATGAATGACGCAAGTGTGCAGTTTGGACATAGGATAATCCAGAGCTTCAAAACAAACTATCATCAGTGTAAGGCGGTTTCTGTACAAATTCCAATCAGGATTGGAGCACAGTCACTCATGTTCTCATACGAGGCTAAACATAAAAAGAGAAAAAGAACAGACTTTGAAGTCCGTGAGCTATTTACTTTCAGTAACAATATTTGACAGGCTACCTAAAAATAAAGTAAAAGAAAAGAAGAGACAAAATGTCAACTGAGACTTCTGTATATCATTAACTAACCACACACCCCCTACCCCTCTACCCCCCCCCCCCCCCCCACACACACACACACCGATTCCACAGTGCACATCCGGTTTCTGGTGGCGGGACGTGACGTGGTCACGTGACCATGTCAGGCACGCCATATCGCGTATACAACACGCGCAATGATTGGTCGAGAGGGCTTTGATGGCGCACGCGCACTATGAAAGCAATAATAAAAGCGACTGACTCTCGGCGCGCGGGGGGAAGCTTCTAGAATTTCCAATTACCTGTCTCAGCGCTAGCTCTCTGGTGGCGATGGGTAATTAGAGCACCAGGTATACGGGCAGGTGGGCCGGACAGACGGGAAGGTGGGCCGGGCAGGCGGGAAGGTGGGCCGGGCAGATGGGGAGGTGGGCCGGGCAGACAGGGAGGTGGGCCGGGCAGACGGGCAGGTGGACCGGGCAGACGGGAAGGTGGGCCGGGAAGACGTGAAGGTGGACCCGGGAGACGGGGAGGTGGGCCGGGCAGACGGGAAGGTGGGCCGGGCAGACGTGAAGGTGGACCGGGGAGACGGGGAGGTGGGCCGGGCAGACGGGCAGGTGGGCCGGGCAGACGGGGAGGTGGGCCGGGCAGACGGGAAGGTGGGCCGGGAAGACGTGAAGGTGGACCGGGGAGACGGGGAGGTGGGCCGGGCAGACGGGCAGGTGGGCCGGGCAGACGGGCAGGTGGGCCGGGAAGACGTGAAGGTGGGCCGGGGAGACGGGGAGGTGGGCCGGGCAGACGGGGAGGTGCCCCGCACAACGGGCCGTCCGCCCGGTAGGCTTTCATTCTACCGGGAGGAGCCCCGCCCCGCCCCGCCCCGCCCCGCCCCGCCCCGCCCCGCCCCGCCCCGCCCCGCCCCGCTCCCGCCCCCGCCCCGCGCCCGCCCCGCCCCGCCCCGCCCCGCCCCGCCCCCGCCCCGCCCCGCCCCGCCCCGCCCCGCCCCGCCCCGCTCCCCCCGCCCCGCCCCGCCCGCCGCCCCGCCCCGCCCCGCCCGCACCGCCCCGCCCCGCCCCCGCCCCGCCCCGCCCCGCCCCGCCCCACCCCCGCGCCCCGCCCCGCCCCGCCCCGCCCCGCCCCGCCCCGCCCCGCCCCGCCCCGCCCCGCCCCGCCCCGCCCCGCCCCGCCCCGCCCCGCCCCACCCCTCCTCACCACGTCCCGCCGCCCGCCCAGGATTAGAGAGGTGTGTGTTTGCGCATGCGTGGTGTGCTACCTCTGTAACCAGCACCGACGTCGCCCAAAAATAAAACTAGCCGTTCATTGTTATTTTCGAGGAAGGAGAAGGTGATTGGTGCGCGTGCAGCCTCACTACGCATGTGCAGGATGCTAGTGTAGGTAGGAGAGATAAGAGATGTGGACACTCAGAAGGTCTTCGCTGAGGCCGATGTGACTGGCGGCTACAATCATGCAGGCTTATGCTGCTATACAACGGGTGTCGTGATAGATGGTGGGTGGTGGTGGTGGGTGGTTGGTGGGTGGGTGGTTGGTGGGTGGTGGTGGGTGGTGGCGGGTGGTGGTGCTTGGTGGGTTGCGGTGATGGGTGGGTGGTGGCAGGTGATGGGTGATGTGTGATGGTGGTGTGTGGGTGGTGGGTGGGTGGGTGGTGGGTGGGTGGCGGGTGGCAGGTGGCGGGTGGTGGGTGGGTGGTGGTGGTGGGAGGTGGTGGGTGGTGGGTGGATGGTGGTGGTGGGTGGCGGGTGGCGGGTTCAGATGAGGGTGGTGGTGGGTGGCGGGTGGCGGGTGGTGGTGGGTGGCGGGTGGCGGGTTCAGATGAGGGGTGGTGGGTGGGTGGCGGGTGGCGGGTGGCGGGTGGCGGGTGGCGGGTGGCGGGTGGGCGGGTTCAGATGGGGTGGGTGGGTGTGTGGCGGGTGACGGGTTCAGATGAGGGTGGTGGGTGGCGGGTGGTGGGTGGCGGGTGGCGGGTGGTGGGTGGAGAGTGGCGGGTTCAGATGAGGGTGGTGGGTGGGTGGCGGGTGGTGGGTGTTGGGTGGTGGGTGGCGGGTGGCGGGTTCAGATGAGGGTGGTGGGCTGGTGGTGGGTGGCGGGTGGTGGCGGGTGCCGGGTGGCGGGTTTAGATGAGGGTGGTGCTCTGCTTGTATCACTTAGCTATCATTGATCAGCTGGGTTTGTTGTTGAGGTGCGATCATGTTCTGACGTGCTGCTTTAGTTTCATTACTTTGAGGAACCCGATCTATGTCGATTAGAGGTTACACAAGACAGATACAAAAAAACCTCTTTCTTGAAAGAGTAGTCATTGCAGGCAGCCTGTACATAAAACTGTTCATACCTGTAGTGTTTACCTATCTAAGTAATAACCAGTATCGCCACTTACACATAGAGTAGCAGGCTTTTTCATTTGTTACAAAACCTGTAAAGTCAAATAAATAGTAAATGAAGCCCAAACGTTTCTTTCATAAAGGATTCGTTCTCAGAAACTATGTACAATATTTGGGAAAGTGAAACCGAAAGTGAAACTATTCCAAATATTAGCAGAAAACTTTCCAAATAATAACAGAATCCGTGTCTGTATGACGATTTACATGTTTGTGCATATGTCAGAGTTGAATCAACAAATTTCATTTGTAGATTTTGATTTAATGTAAATTGAGGAAAAGGTTCAAATTAATCATGTAACACCCATCCATAACAATAGCGTTATTTTAGTACACACAACAAATTCAAACAAGATTTTATTGAACACAGTTAAAGCTGCATAGTCCGATGAAATATCAAATTTTCAAAACCAAACCAATTATCTAGATTTGATTTTACATATCTACCTTAGATACTGATGCATTTATTAACCATTTGTTTCTGCGTAGAAGGCAATACTGAGTCAATTTAACAGAACCTTTTACTGCAGAAGTCTATGGTGTCAGAGTTCTGGCAAGCTTGCCAAAACTAATTTTCCATGTTTGCACTCAAAATATCTCAAAAGTTTACCATTTAAAATAAAAGTAACTTTGAACTAATGTAAAGTAGATACTAGTGATCGATCTAATATATTTATCTCAGAAAAAATACAGAAATTCAAAATCATCGGACTATGCAACGTTAAGCAAAGAAAGATTATTTCTTACAAGAAACAAAGTTGGAAAAAAAAAACAGTTTGAGTAGATGCATGGTGTTGATATGCAAATTTTCACATTTTCAATTTAACACAAAATCAGACTAGTATAGTTTTAATACATTTTGTGAGATAGCGTAAATATATATTCAGTATTTGCTAATATACTTAATACACAGAGGCCACAATAACTATTTGCCTTGCCACCCCCCACCTAAAAAGAAAGGACTTAATCATGAACAATGTAACATGGAAACCAAATATATGCTACACAGTTTCTGAGAACGACCAAAATGCATATATTTCTTGTATACTTATCTGCATAATTCACACACAGGCACATAGTGACATCGGGGGAGTTAGATTAGTTCTATCGAGAATAGTTTTATATCTCGACAGTGCATGCATGCAAAATTGGCTTGTGCAAAATTGACATGCCAGTTGAAGTTGAATTAAACCAATCCTCTATTGTGGACGCAACACATGAAGAAAGACAGCTTTTGAATTGTATTCTAGAGGCGGAAAGCTGAAGGCTAATTTATATAAATAAATCGCCAATCCTGTGTCAGGACAAAACATGCTCTGTGTAACTTGATGTGTGCAACCCATTGTACGGTTGGAAAGACAGTTGAATTAGATAGGCCTACTTGCTAAGAATGAGCAGCATCTACTGTATGTTTGACCCCGCCACACACACCCCACCTCGCCTTAACCAACCGACCCCACCATTCCCCTCGCCCCACCCATCCACCCCACCCGACCTCACCGCACCCCACCTTACCCATCCACCCCACCCCATCCCACCTCATCCCACCCAACCCCATCCTGCACCCACCCCACCTCACCTCACCTCACCTCACCCCACCCCAGCCCACCCCACCCCATTCTGCAACCACCCCACCCCATCTCATCTCATCGCACCTCACCCCACCCTGCAACCACCCCACCCCACCTCACCCCACCCCACCCGATCCTGCACCCACCCCACCCCACCCCACCTCACCCTACCCATCCACCCCATCCCACCTCACCTCACTCCACCCCATTCTGCACGCACTCCACCCCACCATTCCCCTCACCACACCCACTCACCCCATCCCACCCCACCCACCCCACCCTACCTATCCACCCCGCCCCACCCCACCCCACCACACCCCACCCCACCCCCTCAGTAGTTGACTTTCTGCACAGTAAAGTTGGAATTCGCTGGCAGTCATTTAGGTCTGCAGCTTTCTGACATTTTAAGGAGCAGCCTTTCTGGGCACCGTTACAGAATACTGGCACTCTGACTCTAAGTTCCGCTGGTCCCTCAAGTAAGAATGAAGCTGGGACCCAGCATGCCGGTCACAGCTTAAGCGTACACGCAGCGGAAGGTTGGCGAGGCGGTGAATACACACACACCATGATACAGGAAGTGGTATTTTATCTCATGTAAAATATTTCACCGGCTAATTTCACCGCAATCTGTATTAGAAACAAATGTATGACAACAACCCTGCCAGGTTTGGCTGTCAGGTAGGACATAGTACCCGACATGCTCGGGGACCAGCGAAACCGGGTATAGTCGTCTTCGCGAAGTGTTTTTGTTGTTGTTAATAACACGACGGAGTGGCATCTAATTGATGACGTCACGTTAGAGCGTCGCCGCCTATTGGTGCATTGTCTATAGCACCCTGCCCCAGGGTCTCAAATTGTGTGCGCCTGGTGATAGATAACATGCGCGCACCATTTGAGACAGAGTCTCGTTAATTGTCGTGAAACCATAGTAGGGAAGCCAGAATCGGAGACGCTGAGATGTTGGCGCCAAAAGTTGTCCTTGCCGAAAGTCGTCTGCCGCCACTTTGGAAGGTGAAGGTGTCTATCAGTCAAAACCGCCGATGGCGTGTGTATGTGGGGGTGGGGGGTGGTGGGTGAGCGGGGATGGGGGGGGGGGCGAGGTGGTAGGAAGCCTATTTAATTTACTAACACTTCACAAGTGATTGTACGACACAGACTGGGTTCAACGATAACCCAGCAGAAATAAGTAAATCCAAAAGCTTAGTTTGCATTAAGACATCTTACATGTCATGGGTTCAATTGGCAAAGGTAATCATAGTCTTTGGATTACACATACAGTAAAATCTCTCTAAATCGACCGACCATAGGACCGACTTTAAATGGTCGATTTAGGGTGGTGGGAGGTGTAGGGAGTTGTTTATATCGTTACAATGGGAACCAAATAAAGCGATCGATATAGGGGAGTGGTCGATCTGTGGAGGTGGTCAGTTAGAGAGGTTTTACTGTTTATATGATGCATAGCGTATTGTGCAAGTATGAAGGCGTGGAAAGGAATTACTTGTTTATATATACTGTACTGATTAATTTATGTCCTACCGTCTAATCTCTAAATACTCATGACCGGTGGCGCCACCACCGGTTCTCCTCGTCCTTAACAATATCAGACGCGGGAAAACTCACTCGCACCAGACGATTATATATACATATATATATATACAAAAATACAGAGTGAGGGTGCATAGCCCGACAAGTTACCACGTACACAGACAGGTGGCGCCACATTCGGCCTGAGGTTGCATAGTCGATGACAACAATAATAAGAACACTACAGTAGATGACTTTAGGATGGAGAATCAAATAACTGGAGTGGAAAGCTTCAAATTATTTATACTTGTATAATGCTTATGCGTCACATATATGCTGTATAATAATTATACAAGTATAATAACCCAGAATATCCCTCCTGTCCCCCATCACTCACTCAGTTCATGGATTAATGGAGTTTGGCCTAGTCATCTACTGCTTCAGCCTCCACAACCTCAGCTCCAATAGTGGCGCCACCACCCTGTTCACACTGTAACTGTAAGCATCACCGCTGAAAATGTATCTCCCGGTTCAATTGTTAAAGTAGTACTAGTCATTGTATTACGCACATATTCATTCTAGGTTCATGAATAACATTTAGAATTGATATGCTATATAAGAATTATACGAGTATAATAACCCGGAATTCTATACTATCCTAACACCCACCCACCAGTATTCGGGTGCTTGAGCCTCGAACAACTCATCTACTTCTCAGGCTTAACGCCGAGAAATTGAGCTGCACGGACGTCCTCTCATCCACTGATGCCTGTGCTCCCCCCCCCCTTTTTGCTCCCTCTGTGGAGTTGCGCAACGTGAAGGCGATTTGGAGGCTTTTGCCAGTAACCAGTTAGGTGCTGAGGAGGCGGACAGACAGGTTAAGCATGTATCTCATAGAACTTTGGCTGAGAGGATGGCCGCTAAATCTGTGAAGCATGAGGCGGTGAAGCACGAGGCTAAGCCCAAGGCTGAAGCCGCGGTTGGTAATGTCACACCGGAGGATCGCGCTCGGCAAGTCAAGGACGAGATTTAAACAGCCAAGGCAAGGGGGATATTGTTCCTCTAGCCAGAGAAAATACACTCTAACCCACTATCATGTCTTCCTCTTGTTCATTATGTTGGTAAACGATTATTTTACCTCGGTATACCGCCTCTGGCTAGGGAGAAGGAAGCGATTATATATGTGCTCTATAATCCATTATGGGAATATAAACAAGGACACTACCTATCTTCAGTTCCCTATGTAATAGTATAGCACTGTATCCTATCTATCTGACTCTGTGTAGTATGTCATGGTCCACACTGGCGCCACCTGTGAGGGACTCTAGGCACTGTATGCCGGCTGCGTCTGGCCATTAATGCCTATAGGCCCTTCGGGACACTCAAATTTTAACTTATATGTATATATTGTATATATTATATAGATACACACATTTGTCCCCAAAAAGCGACATTGTCGTCTGCTTCCCGCCAAATTTATTTGACTTGCAAGCACCAACCACGCCAAAACCAGCGTAACGATGGCACCAACAGAACGTCATGGTACACCCATCAGGTTACTTCTTACCCCACCCACCCCCACTCACCCCCACCTCGCCCCCACCTCTCCCTCCACTCATTCAGAGCGCCAACAAATAGTCATTTCGGGCCGGTGTCTGATGACGGTCCGGGCTGATGAGTGGGTGTCGTGTTTACACAAGTCATTAGAGACGCCACGTAGCGCGCGCAGCCCCGCACAGCCCCCTGGCGGACACTTCAACAATCAATTAGAGCGGGCACTCGGCCCGGTGTGTGGCCGCCGCTACCCGGAGCCGGGCGCCCGGGGCTCGAGCCCGGTGCCGCCGCCCCTCATCTTGTACTACTTACACTAGTTACAGGCCAGGCGTGCCTAACACAGGCCTGACTCTGAGCTCTTTGGGCCCCGCAGACCTCTTCAAGGTTGGTTGGTTGTTGGAGTTTTACGTCCTGGCATCATCTAAGGTCATATTAGGACAGGTACCGACTTGTGACAGTGTGTGCTGTTGGTGACTTTATAGTGCTGCCCCACTGGGAAATCAGGCACTGGCACCATGACCCGATATCCCACTCAGTTACACTATCCCGACACTGCGCTAACCAGTCCTTGCCCTATCCTATTAAAGGCGAGCGCCAGGCTAGGAAGAGACAACTATTAATTTAATAAGTCATTGGTTTGAATCGACCGGGAACCAAACTCCTGACCTTCCGCACTCGAGGCCCGTTCTCTACCGATTCGACCACCGCGCCCGGTTGCAGACCTCATCAAAGTCAGGTCGAGCATCTGTCAGTTGTCCTCAAAGCCTCTAATGTGTGCACTCAGCTTAAAGCTGCATAGTTCAATGGCCTTGAGGTTCTGTCGTTTTTCCCAGATAAATATATTAGGTTGATCGTTATAATCTATTTTACTTTAGTTTGAAGTAAGTTTGATTTTAAATAGCTAACTTTTGAGATATTTGAAGTGCAAACATATTAAATTAGTTTTGGCAAGCATGCCAAAAGTCTGACACCACAGATTTCAGCAGGAACAGATTCTGTTAAATTGACTCAATATTCCCTTCCGTGCAGAAACAAATGCTTAATAAGTGCATCGATATCTAAGATAGATACGTAGAATCAAGTCTAGATAATTGCTTTGGTTGTGAAAAGCTGATGCTTCATCGGACTATGCAGCTTTAAAGGCCTTGTCACACTTTACCAGATTGAGGATACGGACAGATCCGGACAAAAATATTCTAATCCGGTGTGATTCAGACTTGAAATGAATCGATTATGTAACGGACGGTAACGGACAGTAACAGACGGTAACGGACGGTAACAATCAACGGACAATTCAGTATACAAAAAGAAATATAACAAATGGCAACGGACGTGTAATGGATATGTAATGGATGGGAACGGAAGGTAACAGAAGGTAATGGGCGGGAATGGATGGGTAATGGACGAGAGCGGGTGGTGAAAGGACGGGGAATGGACGGTAATGGATAATAACCACATATGTCAGTCCGGCGCAATCCGCTACACGTTTTGTGCATGCTCAAAACTTGTAACGGATCGGGCCGGATATCAACGGATATCAACGGATATCAATGGATATGCAACGGACACAAACCAGACTTTGCCGGATATCAACAGACTTTGTTCTGCTTCAATCCGTTTCCTCGATCCGGTGAAGTGTGACAGAGGCTTAGGGCACGTGCACCCATTTTACTCTCGGGCTAATACTACAGGGAGGGAGTCTATGTGGGCCAAGGGCGCCGATCCATGGATCAAACCAACCAGAGTCCATCTTAGTTCTCTTGCTACAGGTTTGATTTAGGCGCGTTCGATACAGAGGGTAAAGTTGCACAGTCAGGTGCTTTTGAGTTCCTTCCATCAAAAAAAAAAGAAGATGAATACACTAGCTTGATCATTCTAATCTACTTCACTTTTGTTTGAAAGGGCACTGTCTGTAAGACATCAGTGAGCAACAACACGCATCCAGTAGATGCTGCTCATGCCTAGCGAGTAGGCCTATCTAATTCAACTGTCTTTCCAACCATGCAACGAGGTGCACACATCAAGTTACACACAGGATGTTTTGTCCTGACACAGGATCGGAGATTTATTTATACCAATTAGACTTCAGCTTTGCGTCTCTAGAATGCAATTCAAAAGCTGCCTTTCTCACTATGTTGCATCCACAATAGAGGATTGGTTTAATTCAACTGGCATGTCAATTTTGTATAAGCTAATTTTGCACGCACACACACTAGAGATATAAAACTCTCCTGGATAGAATTATTTAACTCTGTCGATGTCACAATGTGCCTATGTGTGAATTATGCGTATAAGCTTTGGCCCATATATTTGGGTTCCATGTGATGGGGAGGGTCGGGGTGGGATGCAGTGGGGTGGGGTGACGTGGGGGGGAGTGGGTTGGAGTGAGGTGGGGTGGGATGAGGTGGGGTGGGGTGGGGTGGAGTGGGGTGGGGATGAGGTGTGGTGGGGTGGGGTGGGGTGGGGGTGAAGTGGGGTGAAGTGGGGTGGAGTGAGGTGGGGTCGGGTGGAGTGGGGTGGGGTGGGGAGGGGTGGGGTGGAGTGAGGTGGGGTGAGGGTGGAGTGGGGTGGGGTGGGGATGAGGTGGGGTGTGGTGTGGTGTGTTGAGGTGGGGTGGAGTGGTGTGGGGGTGGAGTGGAGTGGGGTGGGGTGTTGTGGAGTCGGGTGGGGTGGGGTGGAGTGGGGATGGGTGGAGTGGGTGGGGTGGAGTGGGGTGGGGTGGAGTGGAGTTGGGTGGGGTGGGGTGGGATGGGGTGGGGTGAGGTGGGGTGTGGTGTGTTGGGGTGTTGTGGCGTGGGGTGGGGTGGAGTGGGGAGGGGAGGAGTGGGGTGGGGTGGAATGAGGTGGGGTGGGGTGGGGTGAGAGGCGATAGAGACGTTGCATTCAACAGGAACTGACATGTGAATATTTCCGGAGATAAAAATAAACCAAAGAAGCAGCAACAACGACAACAACAACAATAACAATAACCAGGGGGGTGTGGTGGGGGGTGGGGTGGGAGGACAACAAACTGTCATTCCGGCTCCAGCAGTATGGTCAATTGAACCCGTTGGTGTCCGCACCCTCCGGCAGGGGGCGGGTTGCCGAGAGCCCACACCCAGGGGTTGTCATTACGGAACCCCCGGCCTCCACTTCCTGCCGCGTCCCTGTGTTTTCCCGCCACCACCGTGAAAGCAGACGACAGCTGGCCTCGGCGGGAGAAACGCGCTGTTTTTGTTGTTGCTGTTTCACTGACAAATTGTCAACTATTAATTTAGAATTATTCTAATTTAAAAGCGATAATTAAGCCCTTTTACGTAAACTCGCTCGAGTAGACAAGTGGCATTAGTTGGTGTAGTGTCAGTTAATATGAATTTAGTTCATAGATAATCGGTTTCCGGATAATTATACTCGTATAATTGTTTATACAGCATATATATGTGTTGTATCAGCAATTATATATATATATATATATATCTATATATACATATAAATTGTATGTATTTTTTTATTGTAATCAGTTTACGAAACCTCAATTCTGTCAGTGCAAGCAGACGACAATCAATTCAAGGTCTCTCTCTTTCTATAGAAAACCGCCAACTATTGAACAAAGCTAGTAACTTTAGTCACGCATGCCCAGAGCCTGGGAGAGCACTAATGCAAATTGAAGACCCCTGACTCCTGTGAATACGTAATTAATTCACATTTTTAATGCGCGAAAAAACAGATGTCCGCATTTCGTCGAGCTGCCAATAATCGCGCGCCCTACACGCATTGCGTCAGACACCAGAGAATTTCCAACCGGGCCCGGTGACCTGATTGGTAGAGCTTGGGCCTCGTGTGCGGAAGTTTGGGAGTTTGGTTCCGGGTCGAGTCAAACCAATGACTTTAAAATTGACACTTGCCGCTTCATAGCCTGGTGCTCGGCATTAATAGGTTAGGGCAAGGACTGGTTAGCTCAGTGTCAGGATAATATGACTGAGTGGGATATCAGGTCATTGTGTTGGCAGCCTGGTTTCCCAGTGGGGCAGCACTATAAAGTCGCCATTAGTGCGCACTGTCACAAGTCAGTACCCATCCTGATATGACCTTAGATGTTGCTAGGATGTAAGACAGCAACAAACAAACTTCCAATAAATAAATAAATAAACTTGACAAAGAGTATAAAGATTTGACCCTACTTATCCAACTTACATAGTGCTGCATTTATTGAACATTTGTTGCTGCATACAACGGAATAACAATACAGTTTAATAGATCATGTTACTGCTGAAGCCCATGGTGTCAACATTTGACATGCATAACAAAATTAAGTTGGCGTGTTTGCCCTTCAAATATCTCCAAGGTTAGCCATTTAAAATGAAAGTTACTTCATTCAATGTATAAAGTAACAGATCATAATGTTCAACACAATATTGTCTTTAAAAATGACAGCAGCTGAAGACCATCGGACTATGCAACTTTACCACAATGGCTGGTTCATTGTTGGAGTTTTACATCCTGGCATCATTTAAGGTCATATCAGGATGGGTACCAACTTGTGACAGTGCACCCTGGTGGTGACTTTATAGTGCTTCCCTACTGGGAAATCAGGCCATCGGCACCATGATCCAATATCCCACTCAGGCACATTATCCTGACACTAAGCTAACCAGTCCTTGTCCTATCCTATTAATGCCGAGCGCCAGGCTAGGAAGTGACAAGTATCAATTTTAAAGCCATTGGATTGACTCGACCGGGAACCGAACTCCCGACCTTCCGCATGCGGGGTCCGCGCTCTACCGATTAGGCCACCGCACCCCGTAGTGTTTTCTTCAGCCCTCGTTCAAATTTCTCTGAATGTGATAGTGACATTGTGCACAATAAGTCGGTGTTCCTGTTTTCAAATAATTTTAAAAGAAACTTGCTATTCAATTTCATTTCTGCGAATTACGAGGTAGAGATCATTGCCTGATAATACACAGACACAACAAAACGAGAAAGGTAGTCTATCCCTGAGAACGACCGGAAGGGGGGCGCTGGAGGGGGGAAGGGGGGGGGCGGGGAGGGGGGTAGAGAGGGGGAGGGAGTGAGTGCGAGGGGAGGGCGGGGGGGGGGGGGTGAAGGAGTGCGACCGAGGGGAGGGAGGCAGGGGAGGATAGGAGAGGGGATGGGAAGGGAGAGGGGAGGGGAGAGGGAATGGATGGGAATAGGGAGGGCAGGGAGTGGAGGGAAGGGGGAGGAGGGAGAAGGAGAGAGAAGGGGGAGTGGGGGAGAGAGAGGAGGGAAGAAGGAGGGGATATGGTGAGAGGGGATGGGGGAAGAGAGGTGGGAGGGAGATGGAAGGAAGGGGGCAGGAGGGGGGGAGGGGGAGAGGGGGATGGAGGCGGGGGAGGGAGGAGGGGGGGTTGGAGATGGGGATGGGAGAAGGGGGGCGGGGGTAAGGGGGAGTAGGGGTGTGTGAGCAAATTGTGATTGCTTTCCCCTAGTAACCGCATCAGAGAAACCAGAGAGGCGACTGTAATACCATTTTAATCAGATAGTCCATGGTGAGAACATCCAACTAATTAGCTTAAAATCAGCAGAGCGAGTAAATAAAAGACGAGACGGCGTCGCTTAGTGGAAAGTCTTTATTATCTCGTCGGATAATACAGATTTAAAAGAACACATGGACGAAGTGAATCCAGTCACTTCAATGCAGAACATGACACGTGACAGTCGTACAAATCTAAACCCCACCCACTCTCCCTCAGCAATAGCAAACAGAAGTAAGCGGAACAGATAATCATATCGTTTAACCTCGCGCCAGCAAATTCTCTGGTTTGTTTTGTTTCTTTGTTGGAGTTTTACATCCTGGCAACATCTAAGGTCATATCAGGATGGGTGCCGACTTGTGACAGTGCACACTCATGGTGACTTTATAGTGCTGCCCCACTGGGAAATCAGGCCACCAGCACCATGACCCAATATCCCACTTAGTCATATTATCCTGACACTGAGCTAAGTATTTGGTGTGCTTGTCAAAATTAATTGTGCATGTTTGCACTTCAAATATCTCCGAAGTTAACTATTTAAAATTAAAGTTGCTTCAAACTAAAGTAAGGTATATTATAATCATTGCCCTAATATATATTTACCTTAGAAAATGACAGAAAGTCAAAACCATCGGACTATGCAACTGAAAGTCACTGGCAATGTGCAAGGCTTGGTTCAGTGTTTGCGTCGTGTCAGTCGGGAAATGCTGGAACTATGGTTGAGTTGAGACTGGACCGCATGGAGCCCAGTTGAGGGACAGTTAGAGATGGGTGAGTAGAGGGCAATGTAAGGTAATTGGAGGCCGGGATGAGATCGGTACAGGGACCAGGTGGAACTGGCTTGAACTGCCATGCACCTGGGTGAGGGTCAATTGAGGTCAAGTGAGGGCTGCTTCGGATTGGAGACGGGTGTAGGGTTGGGGGGCAGAGGCCAATCGTGGGGTGGATGGGTGTGTGTGTGGGGGGAAGGGGGGGGGGTAGTGAGGGGGAGTGGGGAGGGAGTGGGAAGGGAGGGGATGGTGAGAGGGTGGGGAGGAGAGACAGTGGGAGTGGAGGGAGTGGTGATGGGGTGAGGTGGTGGGGAGGGGGGGAGGTAGTGGAGAGCGGAGGGAGTGGTGATGGGGTGAGGTGGTGGGGAGGGGGGAGAGGTAGTGGAGAGGGGAGGGAGTGGTGATGGGGTGAGGTGGTGGGGCGGGGGGAGAGGTAGTGGAGAGGGGAGGGAGTGGTGATGGGGTGAGGTGGTGGGGAGGGGGGAGAGGTAGTGGAGAGGGGAGGGAGTGGTGATGGGGTGAGGTGGTGGGGCGGGGGAGAGGTAGTGGAGAGGGGAGGGAGTGGTGATGGGGTGAGGTGGTGGGGAGGGGGGAGAGGTAGTGGAGAGGGGAGGGAGTGGGGGAAAGATTAGGTTTTTTTTTGTTTGTTTGTTTTTGTTTTACATCCTAGCAACATCAATGGTCATATCAGGACGGGTACCGACTTGTGACAGTATGCACTCATGGCGATTTTATAGGGCTGCCCCACTGAGAAATCATTCCACCGGCACCATGACCCGATATCCCACTCAGTCAAATTATCCTGACACCGAGCTAACCAGTCCTTGCCCTATCACCAGGCTAGGAAGCGACAGGTATCAATTTTTAAGTCATTGATTTGACTCGACCGGGAACCGAACTAGCAAACTCCTGATCTTCCGCACACAATGCCTGCGTTCTACCGATTCGGCCACCTCGCCCGGTGGGAAGGATTAGGGAGTGGGGAGGAGAGGGGACGGGGAGAGGAGGGGAGTGAGTGGGACTGGGGGGAAGTGGGAAGGGGGAGGGGTGGGCAGGGCGAGATGCGAGAGGGCTTAGTCGGGGGGGGGGGGGGGGGGGAGGGGGGGGGGGGGAGCGGAGGAAGGGTTAGGGGAGTGGGAGGCCGGGGGGGGGGGGGGGGGGAGGAGTGGGGAGGGGGAAGGAAGGGGAGGGAGATGGGAGGAGAGGGAGGCTGACCACGCTGGAGGTGGGGCAGGAAGGGGTGGGGTGTGGGTATGGGAGCGAGGTGAAGTCGTGATGAAGGTTACATGAGGCCCCTTGGAGTTGTAGGTGACCAGGGGGTGGATGGGGGAGACGGGGCAGGGGGGGGGGGGGGCGGTCAGAGGAGCCAGGTAGGGGCGAAGTGAGGAAGATGGGGCCAAGTGGGGGTCATCGGGCCATGGGAGATATGGCCATAGTGAGATCAGATGATGGGGAGGTTGGGGAGAGAGTAGGACGGGGAGTGGAAGAGGGCGAGTGGAGGGGGAGATGGGTAGGAGGGAAGGAGGGGAGGGGAATAGGAGGAGGGGAGGAGGGAGGGGGGGAGAGGGCGGAGGAGGGCGAGGGAAGAGGAGGGGGGAGGGGGAGGAGAGGGGAGAGGGGTGGAGGGAGGTATGGATAAATGTAGAGAATGGAGAGGAGGGTGGGGCGGGGTGAGTGGGGCAAGTAGGTGAGAGTGTAGCAGATATAAGGTGGCGACGAGTCACGAGCAGCCGATACTGATTGAGACGAGGAGCGGGTGGGGTGGTGCGGGGCGCGGGCCGGAGACCCCTGGGGGCGGCCACCGACGGTAAAACACAGTGCCCGGCCCGGCCTTGCCCGGCCTGCACTGCCTGCTCGGCCCGGCACAGCCCCGCTTCGCCATGCTCGGCCCTTCCGCCCCGGCCCTGCTCCAGCCCTGCCCCGGCCCTGCCCTGGCCCCGCCCCGGACCCGCCCCGGACCCGCCCCGGACCCGCCCCAGACCCGCCCTGGACCCGCCCCGGACCCGCCCCGGACCCGCCGCGGACCCGGCCTGGGCCCCGCCCTGGCCCAGGCCCCGCCCAGCCCTGGTCCCGCTCCGGCCCCGCCCCGGCCCCGCTCCGGCCCCGGACCCGCCCCGCCCTGGCCCCGCCCCACCCCGGCCCCGCCCCACCCTGGCTTACCCTGCCTGCCCTACCCGCCCGCCCCGCCCCGCCCCGCCCCGCCCCGCCCCGCCCCCGCCCCGCCCCGCCCCGCCCCGCCCCGCCCCGCCCCGCCCCGCCCCCCGCCCCCGCCCCGCCCCGCCCCGCCCCGCCCCGCCCCCCCCCGCCCCGCCCCGCCCCGCCCCGCCCCGCCCGCCCCGCCCGACCGCCCGCCCCGCCCGCCCCGCCCGCCCCGCCCCGCCCCGCCCCGCCCCGCCGCCCCGCCCCGCCCGCCCGCCCGCCCGCACCTAACACGGAGCAATCAGAGCACACCGAACCCCGCCTCCAGTTACATCTAGCAATTAGCAATATGGACTCGCCAACTGACCGCGCGCACCGGGCCGCAAAAACAACGCCACGGCCGACACCCGAGCGCCGCCCGCCTCTCGTTTCCACATCCCGGGGACGGAGCCTCGCCCCGCTCTCCCTCCCCCCCCCCCCCCCCCCCCCCCCCGCCCGAATCACCGCCACCGGCTCCCCTTCCCCCGGCCCCCGCCCGCGACTCCCTGACCACCGCCTGGACACGGACCCGGTGTCAGCCGGCCCATACCCGGCCCACACCCCGCCTACACCCCGCCCCCACAGCCGCTCCACACCCGCCCCCACCCGGCCCCACACCCGCCCCACACCCCAGCCAACACCCGCCCCCACCCGGCCACATCAGGCCCACACCCGACCCACACTCGAAGAACACCCGCCCCACACCCGCTCCACACCCCGCCCCACACCAGCCCCACACCCACCCCACACCCGCCCCACCCACACCCCACACCCGCCCCACACCCACCCACACACGCCCACACCCACCCACAGCCCACTCACACCGCACCCACACCCGCCCCTCTCCGCCGCGCTGCGCTGTCCTGTTTCAAAGCAGCATCCGGTCCTAAGAGCGGGGAAACCCCTATGAGAGGAAGTGAGCATCGGGTGAGCCTGGTGGCTAAAGGAAACAGAGTATGCACATATATATTATTATATATACATTATATATAAATAATATATATATGTACATATATGTGTGTATAAACTATAAGCAAGTATCAAGTGAGCCTGGTGGATAACAGACTATCTCATCATCATCATGCTGTCGGTCACGATGCGACAAAGACTGCTTTCATTACTTGACTGCCACTCTCTATTTAGCTCTCTGCTGTGAGAGTTGCGTCCATGAGTCGGTCTTAATATCTCTCAGCTTCAGGTTTCTCTTGATGGTATCCTTGAACCGGGGACGAGGGCGCCCTCTCTTTCTGTAGCCAGAAGACAGTTGAGAATACAGGATCTGCTTTGGTAGCCTGTCTGATGACATCCTCAGACTATCTGCATATGTATTATATATACATTATACATAAATACTATATATATATATTTATCCTTCTGTTTTAATGTAAATTCAATCTTTAAATTTGCATAGTCCGATGAAGGCATCAGCTAAATCCTTATCTAGATTTGAACCTATAGATCCAACTTATGATGGCCCTGTCACAGTATGACGTTTCTCATCGGCGACACGTCAGCATTGAAAATAAAAATAAAGCGTCGAGAAACGTTAAACTTTTAGGGGAAATATGGGGAAATTGGACCTTGGCGCAGCGTGAGTAGTGTGTTGGTAGCACGCGGCCAACGGGTGGTGAAGTTTCAGCAAAACAAAAACAATTTGTAATGGTCCGGTTGTCACCCCGATGGTGGGGCACGCACGGCGTGTCAACAACGTTACGGCAACGTTCAGCCAGCGTGCAGGTAGCGACAAGCGGACGTGTTAGCCGACGGATGATACCGTTTCAAGTGCTTTAGGGAAGCGTTAATTGGCGTTCTGGTAGCGTGTTGCGAGCGCGCTGTCAGGGTTCTGGTAATGCGTTGTGAACGCGCTCGACGCATCCATAACGTTATGCAAACACATCGGGACACCCGTACAGTTGATATAAATACAGGTCAGCCCACCAACGTTAAAGGAACGCCATAGATGCCCACACAACGTCCAAAGTATCGAGAAACACTACCAGGATGCTAACAGGGCGCCCGCTACCCGTTACGCACCCGTCCAGCTAACGTTACGGACGCACTGACCGGACGCACACAATCGTTTAAAACAATATCAACACAATATCAAAGTCAATCGACGTTACTGGACGTCCTCCCACCGTTGCTCTAACGCGCTTTGGACGGGTTTTGACGTCCGCTTAATGTCCTATTAACATCCTTACCCATAAATTTGCGCGCGGTGTCAGTCGTTCAGTTTTTTTGACATCCTAAAAACATTGAGCGCCCAACTATGCACGCCGCCGTCCTCCAGCGACTGTCAACGTCCAGGATAGTGTACCGACGTGTACTGATGTTCGCATAACGTCCCCCTAACGTTTCCCGACATGTACTGATGTTTTGCCAAAAAAGGACACACGTCGCCGCGCGTTGGAGAGAAACGTTGTAGTGTGACAGGGGTATTAGATACTGGTGCACTTATTAAGCATTTGATGCTTCATAGAAATGTGTATTAAGACAATTTAGCAGAATATGTTGCTACTGAACCCTATGGGGTCAGAGTTTTGGCAAGCATGCCTAAATTAATTTTGCATGTTTTCACTTCAAATATCTCCCAAGATAGTCATATTAAAGAGAAGTTATTTCAAACTAAAGTAAGATAGATTATAATGATCAACCTAATATATGTATCTCATAAAATGACAGAAACTCAAAACTATCGGACTATGCAACTTTAATTACTCTCAAATGTGTATAAACACATTATATATAATGTGTGTATACAGATTTATATATAATGTGTGTATACACATTACACATTATATATAATGTATATTATAATGTGCAGTGAGTGGACAAGGAGTGAGGTGGACGTGTGTTACTAAGGACGACTCTTTAATCCGCCATCTTGGTCTATAAGTCCTTGACACTGCTCGCTCCTGCCAACACTTGTCCCTGACCTATAGTTCACTAATCAACTGCTCTCTTACACCAACAGATGGGCACGGCCCGGCACTTCAAAAGGACCGCCACTTCATTGGCACCAATCACCCGAACTGAATGCTGGGAAGGGTCTCGCCTTTTGGCTGCCTTCACCTGACGACCGGTCAGTGTGTGTGTGTGTGAGTGTGTGAGTGTGTGTGTGAGTGAATGGGTGTGGGTGTGAGTGTGTGTGGGTGTGGGTGTGAGTGTGTGCGCGTGTGTGTGCGCGTGGGTGTGTGAGTGGGTGTGTGAGTGTGTCTGTGTGTGAGTGTGTGTGTGAGTGTGTGTGCGTGAGTGTGTGTGCATGTATGTGTGTGAGTGTGTGTGAGTGTGTGTGTGAGTGTGTGTGAGTGTGTGTGTGAGTGTGAGTGTGTGTGCATGTGTGTGAGTGTGTAAGTATGTGTGTGCGCGTGTGTGTGTGTGTGTGAGTGTGTGTGAGAGTGTGTGTGAGTGTGTGTGTGCATGTGTGTGAGTGTGTGTGAGTGTGTGTGCGTGTGTGTATGAGTGTGTGTGTGCATGTATGTGTGAGTGTGTGTGTGAGTGTGTGTGTGAGTGTGTGTGCATGTGTGAGTGTGTGTAAGTATGTGTGCATGTGAGTGTGTGTGCGTGTGTGTGAGTGTGTGTGAGAGTGTGTGTGAGTGTGTGTGCATGTGTGTGAGTGTGTGTGAGTGTGTGTGTGAGTGTGTGTGCATGTGTGTGAGTCTGTGTGTGCGTGTGTGGGGGTGTGCATGTGTGTGAGTGCGTGTGAGTGCATGTGTGTGAGTGTGTGCGTGTGTGTGTGTGGCGCATGTGTGTGTGATTGGTAGAGGGGATGTAATGGGCGGGGCCTGGGCAGCCGTTTGCATTTCGCGCAATAACAAAAATCCACACACACAAAAACGACAACTCCATCAACATCGGACCCTGTTCCTGTTCCTCCCTCTCCTGCCTCCTCTGTGAGCCCGCAGCTAACCGACCGCCCAACACTAAAACCTATACAGCTAACCCAACTTACACATTTGCCCCATATATCAGAACAACAGAATCAAACCTCACTCGCGCAACAGGAAGTTTTCATATATATATACATATATATATATACATATATATATACATATATGTGTGTGTTTGTGTCTGTATGGGTGTGTTTTTTAAACACACCCTTTTGCGATTCTCTCCGTGTGATTTGCTCGTGACGGGGCGGGACGGGACGGGCGGAGATAACGGCGGGCGGGGGCGTGGCGGGTTAAGAGGGCCGGGGCGGGGTGACGACCTGTTCGGGTGCGGCGAGCCCTGTGATGTTGGCGCCACCTATTGGCAGCCTCCGCTGGCAGCGTCTCTCACTTCTCCAGCTTCTCTTTGCTCAAACACCAGAAGGGGTGGCCGAATGAGTTGAGCGCCCGTCACCTGTTTTGGGAGATCCATGGGTTTGTGGGTTCGAACCCTAGTCGAGTCAAACCAATGACATACAAATTGATACTTGCCACTTCCTAGCCAGGCGCTCGGCATTATTAGGATATGGTAAGGACTGGTTGACTCAGTGTCAGGATAATGTGACTGAGTGGTATATCAATTATCAGGTCCTGTTCCTGGTTCTGGCAGTGTGGTCTCCCAGTGGGGCAGCACTATAAAGTCGCCATGAGCGCACACTTTCACACGTCAGTATACGTACCTTAGGGGAGTAGTGTATCTATTCAATTGTTTTAGTTTTCAAATTCTAGCCAGTTAACGGAAATTTAAATTATTAATATATATTTATATTATATTTCCCGGGGGTGAAGAAAGTGTGAAATATTGCGTCTAAAGTAGGTTTCGAACCCATTCCAGGCTAGTGCGCTAACTATTACACCACCTGGGCTCCCTGATGTCATCACCATATTGACACCGCCATGTCTATGCGGCTCCTTGCCTGAGAGGTCACTACTACAACTCTTCCCCCTGGAAGTGTAAGTCTTTGAAATGGTTTCTGTCCATAAGTCATTGTAATGCTTACAACTACATACATACAGGCAATGCACTTACACACATACACAGGGTAGGTTCAACAACTATACCGCGTGTAGCTTGTGCAGGATCCTGGTCACGGAACCAATGTCATGGGGGTTGTTATAATGGAAAATATTGCACCAAGAGCAGGATTCGAACCCATGCTTCTTGCATTCCGGGGCTAGTGTGATAACCAGTACACCACCTAGGTTCCCGGATGCAATCACCATATCCATGCCTACCTGTCTATGTGGTACCTTGCCTAAGAAATTAGTGCAGATTACTACATATATATATACATAATGATATAAAGTTGGCTACGCCCTAGTATAAAAAAGACCGTAAAGCGAGGAGTGGTGGAGCGGTTTAAAATGTGGCGCCCACGTGACGCCTACGCTGTACAAGCTGGCACGTCACGTGACTAGGCGGTGGTGGCGCCAGCCTCACATAGCGGGTTCCGGCCAGCAGTAAATGGCATAATCCATTCAATATGTAGATAATAAATAGCATCCACAATTAATATACAATAATATCACAAACCTACTCCGCCCCTTTATACTCATATAATTAATTATATGTCAGATATGGCTAGTGATAAGACTGTTATCTCGTGTAATCTCTGTAGTGTCCTGCTACTACACCCCCCTCCTGGGTGGGGTGGGTACCAGCATCCTTCACTCCTTCACTATATAAAGCAATTTATTATATACACATGTTTATATCCAGCCATACAAGAAAATACCAGACTAGCTCTGACCAATACCAGTTGCGTTGGACTAGGAAAGTAGCCAGAAATTGCACAGCGAACGTGCAACCAATGACATTTAGTTAAGGAAGACTAGTAATAAGCCGACATTTAATAAACCCCTGTATGAAATGCCTAAGAGATGTTGATCAAACATTATCTGTGCTGATATCCATTATAGTCTCCAGTGACTAAACTAAAATGAGATTGGACCATATGGTGTTTTTTTTTTAGTACTGTATTGCTGGGTGTTTGGTGATGCGATTGGTGAGTGGTGCGATTGGTGAGTGATTTAACAAACTGGTGGAACTCTCCAGAATATGTTGTCTGTTTTAGAGTTCACAAGCTCACGTCACACGTCTACATGCCGGTCACCTACACATGAATTCCTATTTGTAACTACAGTTGACTGATTGATTGTCTTCAGCCTAGAGCGGGACTCAAACCCACACGTCTGTCATTCCGACCCTATCGTCCTAACCATTAGGCCATCTAGGTTCCCTGATGCAATCACCCTATTCCATACCTACCTGTGCATGTTGTATTTCACCAAGGGAGGTCAGTCGACTTAACTATGCTCATCTCCCAGGAATGCTAAGTCTCATAGAGTGAAACCCTGTTATATAATACACCCCGATTTAACGCGAATTCGGATATAACGCGATGATTCATTGAACCCAGAATTCTTTAATTCAAAGGTAATTCAGTCAACAGAACCCCAATTTAACACGGCCCTGCTGTTTTCGTGATGACATTGCATGGACCCCCAACGGTCGCGTGATAACGGGGTTTTACTGTACTTACAATTACAAATATCCAGATAGCGCACGTACAGTAGCCTACATACACAGGGATAGTTCAACACTATGTGTTGTGTAACTAGTTACGGAAATATTATTCGAGCAGAGTATCGGTTAGTCGTTGGTCAAACGCTCCGGTGGACAGTGCAGCTCTCATGGTTAGGCAGCACTGTGCTGCTTTGATGTTGGGGGCCGCCCATCAGGCTGCCCGCATCCGGTTACTGCAGCTCGCCAGTCCACCTGCGGCTCCAATACACTGTATCTGCCTCCAGTCGGCAGGAAAATTTGCTTGGTTCGGACATGAGCTTGGTTCGGCCGTGAGCTCTGTCGCGTCCGTGTGCTACAACAGCCGGACACCTGCCGGGTTGTGCGTGACGTGAATTGGTGTCACAGGCTAGCTGGTGCGACAGGGTGCCAGTACCATTATGGGTGTGGAAGTATGTCAAGGCTGTGGCGATGAACATGAAGCGCCACGAGGGGCGAAATGTAAAGTGATAAAAGCTAAAGTCGCGAGGCGCCCGATGAAAGTAGAACAATGTGAAGAAGATGAAACACAAGGTGCGTTCGGAGGGATCGACGAGGCAACGGAAAAGATACGGGCTATCTCAATAAGTGAGGCGATTGAGACGAGAGCAGCACGAAAAGCTATAAGCTTGGTAGAGGTGGAAGCGGACGAAGAGGAGCTGGAATTACGTCGAAGACTAGCACAGAGAGTGCTAGAGAGGCGTAAGGCAAAGTTGCGGGCAGAGCTGGAAAGGGCGCTCAGTACTGATGAGGAAGAAAACGAACACGATCAGGTATCGAGATCGCGGAAGAAGAGGAAGGAAAAGAGGAAGACGAAAAAGAAGGTGGGCAAGACCAAGAAGCACAGCAGGGAGGAGGAGGCCGGGATGGACCCCGACACAAGCCCAAGCAGTGATTCATCGTCGAGCTCATCAACTGAATCATCCGACACAGACAGTAGCAGAGAGAGGAGCCGGGAAAGGAGGAGGCGTCGCCGCAAAAAGCGCAGTAAGTTTGCCCTGGACAAATACACAAAGGGAAGAAAAAATGTAAACAAGCTAAACTTTAATGAACTGATGTATGCGGCCTGTCTGTGGGGATCGAAGAGGGCGAAGAAGTCTGAGATGGATATGGAAGCGGTGATGGGCTATATGGGGCACTTGGCATATATGTGCATGCACGCCATAACTAATAATTACTCGGACGAGGCGTACAGGGGGTACGATAGAGCTATCAGAGAAAAGGCAAAGGAGAAGGGGCTGCGATCATTCAAGATGGGAGATAACGGTCTCTCACTACTCCATTTCAACATGGATAACTCTAGATCGTACAAGGAAGGGAAGAAACAGAGGACAATTTATAGTAAGGGAGAGAATGAGGGCAGAGCGAGCACGGTGCAGAAGGTGAAAGGGTCATGTTTCGCACATAACTACAACAAAGAGGGGTGTACGCGGGAAAAGTGCTCATGGGATCACCATTGCCTAACATGCCGTAGCAAGAGTCATGTGGCGGAGGCGTGCCCGCAGAAAAAATTCTGACTTTCCAAAAAAGGTTGCATGGGGGGGCGGTGTGTGTGCGGGAAGCGGGGGAGAGAGCACGTGCAGTGAGTTGGCGCCAATTGGGGGGATTACGTCGGTAATCCCTCTGATGCATTCGGCATCGGGCGGGCTAAGCGCTGTGCATACACAGAGGCAGGGACGGAAGGTGCAGCGACAAACAACAAGGGGATTAGCGCACGTCCACAACCGCCGGATCAAAGTGGCGCTCGGCCAACCCCCCCTGGCGGGGATCTCGTGTCTGAGACCGCTGGGGGCTGCATACACATACAACAGACAGGCAATAACAAAAAGGAAGGAAGGGGTGGCCGCACCTCGGGTGACGACAGGGCGTCGCTCATAGAACTGGAAAACCAAAACGAGGATTGGTTCAGGGTTATCGGACACGATGCAACAGGTACCGAAGGGGGCGACCGGGTCTGCACGCTGTGGGTAGTCGACACGGACAGCTACCTCAGCTGCAATCAATTATACATTGACATTTTTTATGCTTGCATTAATGGTTCATGTGGATGCGTCCACACGATTGATGGGGCCCTGGCTCAAATAAAACCTTGTCGTGTCTTCGCTGAATGTTTCTGTAATGGCGATGTTGATCCTGATTGGGAATATGTGCTGCGGGGTGTGTGCTTCGGTTTCAGAGTCATCGACGAGTCATGTGACAGTACATATAATAAAGCAAACTACGGGTCCATAAGTAAGGGTGACATCGGGGTTGAGATGTGCGGTAGGTTACAGGTCGAAATAGACCACCACATGTTGACTATCGTTGATAAACCATGTTCATGTATCCATGGCCTGGGTGCTGTACCTAAAGGCCATGACAACTTCAGAGCCATAGTGGACTGCTCGAGCCCGGATGGCAGCTGTGTCAATGATCATACCCAAGGCTGTCGGGCCAACTTTTGCTACAATTCTGTGGCATCGGTCACGGAACTATTGCAGGTGGGGGATTATTTAGCTACGGTCGACATAAGTAATGCATACAGGGCAGTGAACATCCACCCGACTTCCAGGGAGAAGCAGGGTTTGGCGTGGGATTTTGGCGAGGGTATGGTCTACCTAAGGGACAACCGCCTCTGTATGGGTCTGAGCAGCAGCCCGTACGTATTCTCAAAGTTGAGCGACATGGTGGTGCGTTGTATGGTAAGGGAGGGCTACCCTGACTGCATTAATTACCTTGACGACTTCTGCGTGGTAGCACGATCAGAACACGGATGCAGGGAGGCTCAATGGGCCCTGGTAAGAATATTACGTAGGCTAGGGTTCTACGTGAGCTACAAGAAACTTGTATGTCCGGGCCAGGTGATACGCTTCCTTGGGATAGACATCGATACAACATTGATGGAACTGAGACTGCCGTTAGACAAACTAGAAAGATTACAGATACTACTGCACGGTTTCCTGCGTAGGAGGAAAGCATCAAAAAAGGAACTCGAGAGCCTGGCGGGAGTGCTAGCGCACTGCTGCAAGGTAATCCATGGGGGTAGGACTTTCTCGCGCAGGGTATACGATCTAGTTGCCTCAGCAAAAAAGAGCACGCACAAAGTCAGGCTAAACGAGGAGTTCAGGAGGGACTTGAAATGGTGGGTCGAATTTGCGGGCTCGTTCAATGGGAAAGCAAAAATAATCAAGTCGGGGGAACCGTGTATCTCGGTTTATAGCGATGCCTCCTTATCGGGATTCGGGGCACTCCACGGGAGAGACTGGCTAGCAGGGGCCTTTGAGGTTAGAAAAGCTAGGGCGCTGGAGTGGTTGGGAAACCACCTCATGGAGGCAAAGGATGAGGGTTGTAAGACAGATAACATAAATGTTTTGGAAATGTGGCCAATTCTAGTAGGGGTACGAAGATGGGGCCATCTGTGGGCGAACAAAACAGTTATCTTCGTAACGGACAACACCCAGGTTCGAGCAGCCCTCAACTCGGGTAGGAGCCGAAATAAAACAACGATGAAATGGCTCAGACTAATATTCTGGTTGTCAATCACTCATAACTTTGATGTACAATCGGTTTACATTAACACTCATGACAACGTCGTATGCGACAGCCTAAACAGGCTGGAAAGTTACAAAAGTATACTCGCATACGAGATGTGGACTGTGCAAAAGCAATGTGCTGCCATGAACTGTTTTCCCGTTAATTCCAGACTGGGCCAGGCTAAAGCTGGAGTGCGTCCGATACAAGGACGCCCATTATGCCGAATCTACAAAGCTGGCTAGATCGGTCCAGATCAAAGCGTACCATGAGTTCTGTGAGATCTTTGCTGAGCAATTGTGCCCATACCCGTGTTCAACTAACCAGATATGCATGTATATGTCCTTCTTAGCTAGACGCATGTGTTATAACTCGATCAGGCAGTACCTGAGTGCGTTGAATAATCACCTGAAAGACCTGGGCTGGGCGCCCATCGACTACACTAACCACAGACTGAAAAAGTGCATGGCGGGCATAAGACGAACTCTCGGGGATATGCCTAGGCAGGCCACGCCTCTTTTACCTAAACAAATGAGACTAATATTTAACGAAATGCTTGATACCAAGGGGCACGTGGTGCTGAGGGCAGCAATGCTGCTATCCTTCAGAGCACTACTACGGAAGTGCCATGTCTCGGACTCTGATACAGCCCTAGTAAGAGCAGACTTCCTATTCCACGGATGGGGTATGGTAGTAAGGGTAAGGAAGTCCAAGACGATACAATTTCGGGAACGAGTGCACCTTATCCCGGTCTCGGCAGTAGCGGACTCGGCACTGTGCGCAGTCCACTGGGTCAAAAAACACTTCAGAGATATCCCGTCAGGGGGGCATACACATGCGTTCAGGCTCCCGAGGGGGGAAGGCTCGATATCGATGCCGTACGCCTTCTACTTAGCGTCACTGAGGTTGCTATGTGCCAGGGCCGGTTTGAACCCGACCAAATTTTCTACGCACAGTCTGAGACGAGGGGGGCCACCTTCTTGCGGATGTGTGGGGCCTCGATAATGGAAATAAAGGAGAGAGGAGACTGGAAGTCTGACGCTGTGTTTCAGTACCTAAAAGCGTCACTGCAAGAGAGACTGTCAAGAGACATGAGAGTCGCTACAATGCTTGCGGCATAAACTTCTAAATCCTAGCTGGTTGGGTGGTTTGGGCCTTTTAGGGGGTACCAGCCAGAGGAATTACTCATCCAATTGTATTATGTGTTGTGTTCTTGTTTTGTTCGTTACGTAGCGGTTAAATAATGTGTTGTGTAACTAGTTACGGAAATATTATTCGAGCAGAGTATCGGTTAGTCGTTGGCCAAACGCTCCGGTGGACAGTGCAGCTCTCATGGTTAGGCAGCACTGTGCTGCTTTGATGTTGGGGGCCGCCCACCAGGCTGCCCGCATCCGGTTACTGCAGCTCGCGAGTCCACCTGCGGCTCCAATACACTGTATCTGCCTCCAGTCGGCAGGAAAATTTGCTTTATATAAACGGAGGGGCCTTTTAGGGGGTACCAGCCAGAGGAATTACTCATCCAATTGTATTATGTGTTGTGTTCTTGTTTTGTTAGTTACGTAGCGGTTAAATAGTTCAACACTATACATCATGTAGTTGTACACTGTATATAGGTGATGCATAACGCATTATACGAGTATAAATGCAAGGGGAACATATACTGTATATATCTATTCCTCCTTGGCGCATTAGTGGTCTATGGGCTTAGGATCCTTGCATTTAATCGTCTATATATATATATATATATATATCGTGGCCATGGCTCAAATGTCATGAATGGCATCGCAAGCGAATTGAACCCTCACACCTAGCGTGGAACCCAAACCCACGCGCCTGTAATTCCAGGTGGGACTGGCGGTCTAACCATTAGGCTATCTAGGCTCCCTACTGCAATCAATATGCAACCAACCTGCACAACACCTACCTGGGTATGTGTCATTTCACCCTGGGGAGCCCAGTGCACCTCACTACACCACTTACACTGCGTCATTTGACCTCCCGACCTGTCCTGATATGACCGTGGATGTTGCCAGGACGTAAAACCCCTACAAACAAACAAACTTGACCACCCGAATACTGCTGAAACAATGTCCACTTGGAGACACGCAACCTCTTGTTCCCCATACACCTCCCCCCCTCCCTATCCCCCAATCCTCCCTATCCTCCCAATCAACCCTCCCACCCCAACCCCAACCCCATCACCAGGTGCCGCACTGGACGCGGTGGCCGAATCGGTAGAGCGCGGCCCTCGGGTGCGAAAGGTCGGGAGTTCGACTCCCGGTCGAGTCAAACCAATGACTTATCAAATTGATACTTGCCACTTCCTAGCCTGGCGCTCGGCATTAATAGGATAGGGCAAGGACTTGTTTCGCCAAGTGTCAGAATAATGTGACTGAGTGGGATATCGGGTTGTGGTGCAAGCGGCCTGATTTCCGAGTGGGGCAGCACTATAAAGTCGCCATGAGTGCGTACTGTCACAAGCTAGTGCGGAAAAATGATATAACCTTATATGTTGCCAGGACGTAAAACTCCAACAACCAACCCAATCAGCAGGTGGTCTAAGCGCTGTCCGAGGGTCAGTGACTTTTGGCACACACAAATTTGTCTGTGGAAAGTGGAATACGGGGTGGTGTCGTGAGTGTGGCTACAGCCTGGTGCCCATCCCTCCCTCAGCAAGTGGCGCCGGGGTCAGGGGTCAGGGGTCAGGGGTCAGGGGTCAGGGGTCAGGGCAGTGAGCTGTGGTCAGTGGCGCCTCGTGCTGGCGGTCACTTCGCAGGACTGACAGTCGGGGGGTTTGGAGGATTGTGTGTGTGGGGTGTGGGGGGGGGGGGAGGTTGATGTTGCTGTGATTTCTCCGATAACGGACATGTAAATGTCACCCAGGACACGAACAGCTTGTCCTTGCAGTATACGGGGTGGGGCGGCCATGTCCGAATGGGTAGAGCGCAGGCCAACCGTGCGGAAGGTCGGGAGTTCGAATCGCAGCGGAGTCAAACCAATGACTTACAAAATTTATATTTGTCGCTAACTTGCCTGGCGATTGGGATTGATAGGATAGGACAAGGACTGGTTAGCGCTAGTGTCAGGAAAATGTGACTGAGTGCGATATCGGGTCATGGGGCCAGTGGCCTGATCTCTCAGTTGGGGGCAGCACCATAAAGTTACCATGAGTGTGCACTGTCACAAATTGGTACCCGTCCTGATATACCAGGACATAGAACAACAACAAACAAACAAATGTGGCATTGCGCTGCCTATTTTGAAATCTACCTAATCCCACGAAAGCACATTCTTTTTTTTTTTCTTTTTTTATATATAGAAAAACACTTCCCTTAGAGATGATCATACATATCAAACTTCGGCACAAGTTCACTCATTAAGGCCCTGTCACATTACGGCGTATGGCGGGGGCGTATTGAAAACCTACGTAAGTCCTGCGAATGCCGGCCTATGATGACCTTTGGTGACCTATCGGGTGTTTTTTAGTGTATGTGTAACGTATGAGGAGCGTACGTGGAGCGTACGAGTAGCGTATGAGAGCGTATGAGAGCGTACTGTGACATTTTTTGACAGTTTTGATTGGCATATGGAACCTATGCGTAGCGTATGCGTAGCGTATGCATAGCGTATGCATAGCGTATGGCGGCGTATGAGTCAATATCGATGTCGAGACCTATGGCATACGCTTTGAATACGCTGTGCATACGCTGTACATACGCTGTGCATACGCTAGAAGTACGCTCCCATACGTAACTCGTAGGCTATGCGTACGCTACATACGCTAGAGATACGCCGGTGAAGCAAGTTGAGCGTATGCGTAACCTACGCCGGCGCACCCCTAGCGTACGAGGAGCGTACACCGGCGTATGAGGAGCGTACACCGGCGTACGAGGAGCGTACACCGGCGTATGAGTAGCGTATGAACCATACGCTCCCATAGGTCGAGGTTTTTTGAGCATGCACAAAAAAATTTGGACGGACGGACGGGAGAAAGCGTATGGCGGCGTACAACGGCATACGCCGGCATAGGCCGGCACATGACGGCCTATGAGTAGCGTATGAGTAGCGTATGAGTAGCGTATGAGTAGCGTATGAGTAGCGTATACGGCGTATGCCGACGTATATGACGTAACGCCGCTACGCCGCCATACGCTCCTGCCATACGCTGTAATGTGACAGGGCCTTTAACACTCATACTCCGATAAAAGCATCAAGTTTCCTAAATCAAAACATTTTACTAGATTTGAACTGCCAAATCCTACTTAGATAGCGGTGTACTTATTAAGTATGTGGTGCTGCATAGAGGGGGATACTAAATCAATTTAATAGAACATGTTACTGCTGAACACTATGGAGTCAGAGTTTTGACAAGCATGCAAAATTAATTGTGCATATTTGCACTTCAAATATCTCCCAAGTTAGACAATTTAAAGCAAACCTTACTTCAAAGTAAAGTAAAGTAAATTATAATGATCAATTTAATATCTGAGAAAATGATAGAAACTCAAAGCAATCGGACTATGCAACTTTAAGTTTGTATTGGTGCACAGAAAAGAATAGGACCTGCCACTGTTGAAGTCTATAATGTCAAATCTGTTCATACTCACCCCAAGGTTAAAGCTGCATAGTCTGCTGAAGCATCAAATTTTAAAAAACAAAACACTTACCTAGATTTGATTCTACATATTTATCTTAGATACTGGTACAGTTATTAAGCATTTGTTGTCACATAAAAGGGCATAGGGAGTCAATTTAATAGAACCCGTTACTGCATAACCCTATGGTATCAGAGTTTTGGCGTGCTTGCCAAAATTAATTTGGATTGTTGTCAGTTCAAATATCTCCAAAGTTGGCCATTTAAACTAAAAGTTACTTCAACCTAAAGTAAAGTAGATTATAATGATCAATTTAATGTATTTATCTCAGAAAATGACAGAAGCTCAAAGCCATCGGATTATGCAACTTTAAAATAACGTAGATTATAATAATCAACCTCCTATATTTAGGTAAAGTATAACACAATGTGGACACCCTTTAAATAAAAAGTTACTTCAAACTAAAATAACGTAGATTATAATAATCAACCTCCTATATTTAGGTAATGTACAACACAATGTGGACACCCTTTAAATAAAAAGTTACTTCAAACTAAAATAACATAGATTATAATAATCAACCTCCTATATTTAGGTAATGTACAACACAATGTGGACACCCTTTAAATAAAAAGCTACATCAAACTAAAATAATTTAGATATAATAATCAACCTCCTATATTTAGATAATGTATAACACAATGTGGACACCCTTTAAATAAAAAGTTACTTCAAACTAAAACAACGTAGATAGAATAATCAACCTCCTACATTTAGGTAATGTATAACACAATGTGGACACCATTCAAATAAAAGTTACTTCAAACTAAAATAACGTAGATATAATAATCAACCTCCTACATTTAGGTAATGTATAACACAATGTGGACACCATTCAAATAAAAGTTACTTCAAACTAAAATAACGTAGATTATAATAATCAACCTCCTATATTTAGGTAATGTATAACACAATGAGCATGTTGGCGGAGGCTAACATGTCTAATTTGCGAACGAGGCAAGAATGCCCTCTGTTTTCCTCGTTTCCTATTTTCACCTTTCACTGTCACTTGGTCCTGCGACCTCGCTCTGTTCACTTCGCTTCCCCACCCTCCCACCCTCTATCTCTGGGGGGTGAGCGCTGACATCTCCTGCCTGTTCACCGATACTGCTTCCTGAATGATGCCTACCGCGAATGTTGAAGCGATCCTCGATAACGATATGTAGGGTCTGAGTCACCCGCTTGATAGCCTGCTTGCCAGGTCCTGATATGTCTTCATTATTAAACTCTACAAAGGTTTTCTGACTCTGTTCTACTTTTCTTACTGTTCCTGTTTACTGTTTCTGTTGTGAGCCGAGTGAAGCGAATTGTGGACACCATTCAAATAAAAGTTACTTCAAACTAAAATAACGTAGATATAATAATCAACCTCCTATATTTAGGTAATGTATAACACAATGTGGACACCCTTTAAATAAAAAGTTACTTCAAACTAAAATAACGTAGATATAATAATCAACCTCCTACATTTAGGTAATGTATAACACAATGTGGACACCATTCAAATAAAAGTTACTTCAAACTAAAATAACGTAGATATAATATTAATAATCAACCTCATATAATTAATTCATTGTTTTCCTTATCGTTTTTGCTGTGCACTTATATCAGTCTCCCGTCCTGATATGACCTGAGATGTTGCCAGGATGTAGAACTCCAACAACCAACCACCTATCAGTGATTGGGTTGAATGCGGTTGAGCGACCTGGCGGGCATCTAGGTCTGCTTTGAAGTAGGTCAACGGTAGATCACATGCCGGGTTCTACTCAGCTGCCTCCTCCATCGACCAATTTCGCTCTGACTTTTACTTTAAAGTTGCATAGTCCGATGGTTTTGGGTTTCTGTCATTTTTCTGAGATAAATATATTAGGTTGATCATTATAATCAATTTTAATTTACTTTGAAGTAACTTTTATTTTAAATGGCTAACTTTTGAGTTATTATATCTACGTTATTTTAGTTTGAAGTAACTTTTATTTGAATGGTGTCAACATTGTGTTATATATACATTACCTAAATATAGGAGGTTGATTATTATATCTACGTTATTTTAGTATGAAGTAACTTTTATTTGAATGGTGTACACGTTGTGTTATACATTACCTAAATGTAGGAGGTTGATTATTATATCTACGTTATTATAGTTTGAAGTAACTTTTATTTGAATGTTGTCAACCATGCAAAATTTAATTTGGCAAACATGCCAAAACTCTGACACAATAATCTTCTGCAGTAACTGGTCCTATTAAATTGCCTTAGTATTCCTTTCGATGTGGCAAGAAATATGTAATAAGTGAAGGAGCGTCTAAGTTAGATATGTAGAATCAAATCTAGGTCATTGTCTTGGTTTTGAAATGTTGCTGCTTCATCAGACAATGCAGCTTTAACAAACTGCAACAGTAGGTCTTGAAGGTCAACCCGAGTCTCAGACTCACCCCAACTCGCTCTCGTCTTCCTATTATAGAATATATTAAAGCTGCATAGTCCGATGAAGGATCAAAGCTTCAAAACCAAAACAATTATTTAGATTGGATTCTACATATCTAACTTAGATACTGATACACTTATTAAGCATTTTATTGCCACATATATTAACAGGGAATACGGAGCCAATTTAACAGAACCTGTTACTGCAGAAGCCTATGGTGTCAGAGTTTTGGCAAGCTTGCCAAAACTAATTTTACATGTTTGCATTTCAAATATTTCAAACGTTAGCCAGTTAAAATATAAGTGCTCTATAATCTATTATGGGAATATAAACAAGGACACTATATATCTTCAGTTCCCTATATTAATTATAGCATACTCACTATATCTTATCTAACTGGCCCTGTGGAGTACAGTATTGGCCACCCTGGCGCCACCTGTGAGCGGCTCTAAGCACTGTACTCCACTGCATTGCCAGCTGCCTCTGGTCATTATCGCCTATAGACCCGTTTGGATGTTGCCATATATATATATATATATATATATATTTATATATATATATATTCATCTGCTGTGTGAGGCACCCGAGTACATTCATCTGCGGGGGGGGGGGGGGGGGGGGGGTATTCCACCAATAGCGCATAAGGAGGAATAATAATAATAACACATTGTTCCCCTATTATTTATACTCGTATAATTTGTTATGCATCACATATACATATTATATATATGTGCGCTATAATGATGTTATGGGAATATAAACAAGGACACTATCCCTACACAGTTCCATTATTTGCGAGTGCAAGCCAGGGACACAGGCAAATATTTCTCCGCCAAGCCGCGGCACTAGCAGCGAGTGGTCAGGCCGGCGTTTTGACGGTCACTTGCAGCTGGGTTTTTAATTTATATGTATGATCCACATTCGATAACTCTGGTGCCTTCACGACACGCAATGATGACGTCACGTCCGCGGACATTCCGCCCATCCAACGGCCATCTCCCCCCCCCCCTCCATTCCTCCAGCCAGTCCTCCATGTGCGCCAACACAACAACCCAGATACACATCTTCCCGTCCTGATATGATCTTAGATGTTGCTAGGACGTAAAACAACAACAAACAAACAAAATCATCCCATCTTCCCGTTTCTTTAACCTTTTTTTCTCAGGCTGGTGTTAAAGTGGCATAATCCGATGAAAACCTCAAAAAATATTTACAATGCAAACAAAGGGCTACTGCCAAACAATCTACAGTCTTTATTAAAAATAAGTTCAGATAGTAGCCATGATGCAAGGCAGAGTAACAACCTAAGACAAGTATTTGCAACAACAACTTTAAAGTCTCAATGTTTATCTATATGTGGTATAAAAATATGGAATTCACTTGACGATAATATCAAATGTTAAAAAAACATCTATATGTTTCAACGAATGTATAAAAAGAAAATATTTAAGCTTTACATGAGGGGAAAACATATAGTAGTCTAGTACATAAATATTGAGATGTAATTTACAGTATTGAGGGTAATGTTGAGATGCGTTTAACTTTTATTTTTCTATTTATTATTTCTACGGTATAAGCAATGTATCTGTGTTATTTTTAAAATGGGGAAAGCACCTCATAAGTTTTGTACTTCTGCTTTCTCCCTTTTCATGTGAAAAAATTACTGATATAAATATCAATTTCTGTGTACATTGATCATGTGGAAATAAATATTTTATTATTATTATAGATTTGATTCTGCATATTTAATTTAGATGCTGGTGCACTTATTATACATTTGTCGCCATATAGAACTGAATACATAAGTAATTTAATAGAGCTGTTACGACAGAAACCTATGGAGTTTTTGGCGTGCTTGCCAAAATTAATTTGGCATGGTTGCGCTTCAAATATCTCAGAAGTTACCCATCTTAAATTTTAAAATTATTTCAAGTATTATTTCAAGTAAAGATTCTACTGATCATTCAAAAAGGATTCGTCTCAGAAAATGGCAGAAACTCAAAACCATCGGACTATGCAACTTTAATAAGGACCTCAGTATCTAAAGTTGAATATTTAGGTTCAAATCTAGATGATTGTTTTGCTTTCGAAAAAAATTGATGCTTTTTTGGGGACGAAGCAAGTGCAAGTTTTTAACTCAATGAACATTTTTCTTTTCATCAAACAAATACAGAGAATGTTCTAAGCAAAGTATTCTCACCTGCTTTCTTACTACAGAAACGCCTCACTGAAGTTGGCAGGCTGTGTTCTGATTGCTGTTGTGTATTTTTTGTGGTTGTTTTTGCTGTTTTTTACTGCTCGTTTTAACGCCGATCTGCCTTTTATCTGGTTGTACTGATTAGATGCCATGCTCTTTGACACCGTGGGCGGACTGGTCTGCGCACTCTCACTGCGCATGTCCATCGTGTCACCTGACCCCCCGCGTGCGTCGGCGCCTCGCCAACACACCTGTCAGTCCGCCCGCCCCGCCCCACCGTTGGGGCAGGGCGGGCGGGCAGGCCGGCCAGGTGGCACGGGGCCTGCCGCCGGGGCAGGCACGGGGGCGGGCGGGGGAGGTAGCCGGGCCGGGTACGTCGACACGCCGGTACACGCTGGTTCGCCGGCACGCCGCCAGGAGGCAGGGCTCCGGTCGCCAAGCAGACGAACATCACAGAGCGCGGGAAAACTTACTCGCCTTACTGCCAGCACTTGTTGCCGACTTCAAAACCAAACTGCACATGAAAGCAAGTAAACAAAAAAGGCACACCCGGAATGAGTGTCTTGAAGACTTTGCGCGGAGAAGAGAGTGGGAAGTGTTCTGTGTTCTTGTTTTGGCAACGGACGCCATTGAATGAGATGCACATATATTGTGTACTTTGGGTGTGGGTGGTGGGGGAGTGGGGGAAGGGGAGGGGAGAGTGTGGGAGGTAGAGTGGGGGAGGGGGAGGGGGAAGGAGTTTGGAAGGGGGAGTGGAGGGAGGGGGAACTGGGATGGGTGTGTGGGAGGGGGAGGGGAGAGTGTGGGAGGGATGTGTGGGAGGGGGGTGGTGAGGGGGAGGGAGGGGAAGGAGTGTGGAAGGGAAAGGGAGGGGAGACTGTGAGAGGGTGGGTGTAGGAGGATGAGGGGGGTGTGGTGGGGAGGGGGAGGTGTGGAGCGGAAGGGGAGTATGGGGGGGGGGGTGGGAGTTTGGGACGGGGGAGTGTGGGAGGGGGGAGGGGGAGGGAGGAGTGTGGGAGGGGGAGGTGTGGGAGGGGGTAAACTAAAGGTGTGAGGAGCGCCAGGGTTGGACTGGGCGGTGGTAGGAGGAGGAGGAGGAGGAGGAGGAGGAGAAAGAGAGAGAGAGAGAGAGAGAGAGAGAGAGAAAGAGATGGGGGTGGGTGGGGGTTTGGGATGGGACCAGGAGAACACAATGAGTTAGCCCTCCCCACTCCCCCCCCCCTACTAGTTGTATGCGCTCCATTCCAAGACAGAGGACGCTGGGTATTGTCATATATCGTCTGCAGAATGCGCGCGCATCGGGTAACGCGGGGGATCAGCTTTCGGCGGGCGGTAAAAGGGCGCCAAGAACGGACGGAGCAGACGACATTCGGCCGGGGTTTGGCAGCGGGTGTGAGGTGCAGACAAAGTGCGCCGGTATCTGGGAGGCTGGGTGAGTGTGAGCACAGTCCGCAGATGGTGAAGTGATCACGTGACGGTCAGCTTTGTGCGCGTAACGCCGCGCTGCCATCGCCAAGCTTTTCTCCTTTTCTCTTTCCACTTTTCTCTCTCCGCCCCCTCCACCCCCCCCCCCCCGCCAGTTTGTCCTTTTTACTTTCTCATATTTAAATCGCCCACGCTCTCATGCATCTTTTTCTCTTCTTCTCTTCTTCTCTTCTTCTCTTCTTCTCTTCTTCTCTTCTTCTCTTCTTCTCTTCTTCTCTTCTTTTCTTCTTCTCTTCTTCTCTTCTTCTCTTCTATTCTCCTCTTCTTCTCTTCTGCTCTTCTCTTCTCCTCTCCTGATATGACCTTAGATGTTGCTAGGACGTAAAACAACAACAAACAAACATCTCTTCTCCTCTTCTCTTCTACTCTTCTTCTCTTCTTCTCTTCTACTATTCTTTTTTCTCTTCGTCTCTTCTCTTCTTTTCTTCTCTTCTTCTCTTCTTCTCTTCTTCCTTTCTCTTCTTCTCTTCTTCTCTTCCCTACTTCTTCTCTTCTTCTCTTTTTCTCTTCTCTTCTCTTATGGCCATGAATATGGCCATAGTTGCTGACATGGCGTAAATCCTCAAAGTTACTTACTTCTTCTCTTCTTCTCTTCTTCTCTTCGTCTCTGCTTCTCTTGTCTTCCACTCCGCTTGGGGTTAGAAGGAGCTGGTAGCTTTTGCTTGTTGGGGTTTTACCTGCTGGCAACATCTTCACGTAGCTGATTGCAGCTGCTTTATTATTAATATTAAAATCACGTGTCTTCATGCAATACACCTTCCGATTGCAAACTTCAATTATTCAGATGTCACGTAGTGTGCACAATAAAAACAAGCCTGATTTAATATCTAAATGGCGTGTGGGCATAGGTTTTTGTGGCTTTATTTTACTCCTTCAGCGTGACAATTCATTTGCATTTCCAGTGGCCTGATGTTATTATTAGTTATTACTACCCACAATACACCGCGCGCTTCACATTTCCCAATCTTACTCGAGTAAAAGATAATTGCTGTGTGCCGTCCTGCAAAATGCTGCACAAAGTGTGCCCTTAAAACCTGGACTGAAATAGAAATGTTAGCCGGGTAGGATGGCCGAGCGGTGGGGTGTCCGCGCCTCCTGGGTGAATTGGGTTCAATCCTCAGCCGAGTCAAATCCTGTATTACACAAGGTAATAGCGTTTCTCAGAGTACCACTCGGTATCAGCTTGATGCCTGGATTTGGGAGTTAAGTCAGTTAGTTAGTTGTTGGAGTTTTACGTCCGGGCAACATCTAAGGTCATATCAGGACGAGTACCGACTAGTGAAGGTGCACAGAAGTGTAAGTTAAAGTTGCATAGTCCGATGGTTTTGATTTTCTGTATTTTGTTATAGATAAATATATATTAGATCGATCACTATTATCTACTTTACATTAGTTCAAAGTTACTTTTATTTTAAATGGTAAACCTTTGAGATATTTGGAGTGCAAACATGGAAAATTAGGTTTGGCAGGCTTGCCAAAACTCTGACACCATAGACTTCTGCAGTAACAGGTTCTGTTAAATTGACTCATAATTGCCTTCTACACAGAAACAAATGCTTAATAAGTGCATCAGTATCTAAGTTAGATATGTAAAATCAAATCTAGATATTTGGTTTGGTTTTGAAAATTTGATATTTCATCGGACTATGCAGCTTTAAAGGACTGATCTACTCAGTGTCCACGTAATATGGCTGTCCTATATCATCATGCTGTCGGTCGCGATGCGACAAAGACTGCTTTCATTACTTGACTGCCGCTCTCCATTTAGCTCTCTGCTGTGAGAGTTGCATCCATGAGTCGGTCTTAATGTCTCTCAGCTTCAGGTTTCTCTTGATGGTATCTTTGAACCGGAGACGGGGGTCGCGCCCTCTCTTTCTGTAGCCAAAAGACAGTTGAGAATAGAGGATCTGCTTTGGTAGCCTGTCTGATGACATCCTCATGAGGTGTCCAGTCCACCGGAGATTCTTTTTGATCAGAAGATCTTCCATAGAGGGCAGCCCCATCCGTTCGAGTATTTCCTTATTCGTCACTTTGTCCTTCCAGGTTAGCCTCATGATTGAACGCAGATGTCGCATCATGAAGGCATGCAGCTTTTTCACCTGCTGTCTGTACACTGTCCAGGCCTCGGCTCCGTATAGTAGGGTGGATAGCACGATTGCGCGGTAGATCTTACCTTTGACCCGAATGGACACATGGTGGTTGTTCCAGAGTCTCTGGCGTAGTCCTATAACCTATGGAATAATGGAATGTTTTGTTTGTTTGTTGTCGCTTTACATCCTAGCAACATCTAAGGTAATATCAGGATGGGTACCGACTTGTGAGAGTGTGCACTCATGGCGAATTTATAGTGCTGCCCCACTGGGAGACCAGACCACTAGCACCATGACCCGATACTGCACATAGTTACAATATCCTGACACTGTGCTAACTGTCCTTTCCCTATCCTAGCAAAAAGTATCAATTTGATAAGTTATTGGTTTGACTCGGCTGGGATTCGAACTCCCGACCTTCAGCACGGGAGGCCTGCGTTCTACCGATTCCGCCACCGCGCCCAGTTAATAATGGAATGAGTAAATATATATACCTTCCGCGGTACAGTGGTGGGCCTCCCGTGTGGGAGGTCGGGAGTTCGAAACCCAGCCGAGTCAAACCAATGACTTACAAAATTGCCATTTGTCACTACCTAGGCTGGCACTCGGCATTATTAGGACAGGGCAAGGACTGGTTGGCTCAGTATTAGGATAATGCGACTGAGCGGGATATCAGGTCATGGTGCTGGTGGCCTGGTCTCCCAGTGGGGGCAACACTATTAAGTCACCATGAGTCACAAGTCGATACCTGTCATGATATGACCATATATGTTGCCAGGATGTAAAACTCCAACAACCAACCAACAAAGTTACAAGGGAAGTGCATGTTTGTTTGTTTGGGGTTTTATGTCCTGGCCACTTCCAGGGTCGGATAAGGATGAGTGGTGACATATGAAAGTGCACACTCATGGTGACTTTATAGTGCTGCTACACTGGGAGACTGATCTACTCAATCAATCAATAGTTCCGTCCTCTAGTCGAGGGTTGGATGCAATGGTTCTCCACTTGTCCCGATGGTGTGCTGTTCTGATAGACTGTGCATAATTCAAGCCTGTCCACTGTGAAATATTTGTAAAGCATGATGTTCTTGGTCTCCCTCTCCCTCTGCTGCCATTCACCTTCCCTTCCAACAATGTATGGTATATTGAACTCTGACGAATGATGTGGCCAAAATAAATAAGTTTCTTTGTCTGTATAGTGGCAAACAAGCATTTCTTATTTTTAATTTTTCTGAGAACTTCTTTGTTGGTGATCTTCTTTGTCCATAATATTTTCAGCATCCTTCGATAAGTCCACATCTCAAATGCTGCTAAACGTTTGTACATTTTCTTAGAGATTGTCCATGTCTCAGCCCCATATATTAGAGTAGACCACACATAACACTGAAGAATACGCTTCCTTGTATGTATCAATATCTTACTTGATGTTAACACTCTATACATTTTGGAGAATGTTGTTCAGGCTATTGTTATCCTTCTCTTAATTTCTTCCTCACATCTCCCATCATTTGTAATCTTTTGTCAGAGATATATGAATTCGGATACTTGTTCTATTTTTGTGCTGATCTACTCAGTGTTCACATAATATGGCTGTCCTATAACCTATGGAATAATGGAATGTTTTGTTTGTTTGTTGTCACTTTACGTCCTAGCAACATCTAAGGTCATATCAGGATGGGTACCGACTTTTGACAGTGCACGCTCATGACCAGGCCACCAGCACCATGACCCGATACTCCACACAGCCACATTATCCTGACACTGTGCTAACGGTCCTTTCCGTATCCTAGCAACAAGTATCAATTTGATAAGCTATTGGTTTGACTCAACAACATGACCTCATATCCCACTCAGTCACATTATCCTGACATTGAGCAAACCAGTCCTTACCCTATTCTAGTAATGCCAAGTGCCAAGCTAGGGTAGTGGCAAGTATCAATTGTGTAATTCATTGTCTTGACTCCTCAACCTGGTTTTCATATTCGCGACTTCCTGCAGAAGACGCGTGTACTTTTTGCATTCAGCCACTACATCCGGTCAGGTGAAATTCAAACTCTATAAACAATACGCAGTGTCTTATTTAGGATTTATTGGAAGGTTTTGTTAAAAAGTGATCGTGTGTCGAGGATAATTGAGGCCAGCACAGAATATGCAATATTGTTGTTCGGTAATGACTAATCCTGAAACTATTCCCATTACAAAACAAGTGAAGTTTTTTACATTCTCAACTGCAAGGCGTCCGTCCCAGATTGAACTATATCACTTTATGTGTGCTGTCAATGCCTGTATTATGAGCCACCTTTATCCCTCAGTGAGTTCATCTAATCTAAAGTATTTGCCAAGACAATTTCACTTAATTTGCATTAGAAACAAATGTATGCAAATAATCGTGGTAGTTTATGTCATCAGGAGGCATATCAGGATATGACAATATGGACTGCCCGGTTGCCCTGGGCACCTAGTTTAGTTGGTCGGGCAAGTGAAGTTTTCGCTGACATGCCTGAACGGGCAAGTTGTTATTTTGTCTGATCTGCAGTAGCAGATTTCAGTTTCAATTGTCTGACTTGGGCTTGGGCAAGTAATTTTGCCACTTGGACAAATAGAAAATTCAGTTACTTGCCCGATTAGGCAAGTGGGGGAAAAGTTACTGTGCTACCCTGTATATAGTTGTAGGTGCATTGGCCAAGGACAGGAGTTCATGGTGTGCTTCTATTCGCTAAAGCACGGTACAGTTTGAAACTGATCCTATATCTCACGCTAATGGTGCTGTCACATTACGACGCTTCTCGGCGGTGCGCCGCCAATGCGCAAAAAAGTCGAGAAACGTCAAACTTTTAGGTGCGGTGGGAAAAAGTTTGACGTCAGCGCAACGTGTTGGTAGCATGCGGCCGACATTGTGGTAACGTATATCGACACATGAGAACAAAACCAAAAAAAAGTTTGGCTCACCGTCCTGTTATGACCTTAGATGTTGCTAGGACATAAAACAACAACAAACAAACAAAGCAACAGTTTGGCGCAATGAGCCTCGTGTGCGGGTGGTGTATGCCTAGCATCCGCATAACGCTATTCCAGCGCATTTAATGTATCTCGACGCGCCCCTAACGTCACCATAATGTTGGCACCCGCGCATTGTCGCACGTCGAAAGTTTTGTGCAAGCACAAAACTTCGCCGATCCCCTGATGTGCACCGCCGACCCTCACCGACCATCGCCGTCCATCAATGAATACCAATGTGTGCCTACCACGCGCGTAACGCTTCCTGACGATTCCCGATGTTCCTCCAAAAAATCACGTATGTCGATGCGCGTTGGCGAGAAGCATCATAATGTGACAGCACCATAAGAATGTCAGCAGAGGAAAAAGTGTTTCGGTCACCCACAGGACCCTCTGACTGCTGCTACACACATGTCTAACATGCCTCCACACCTTCCACTTTCTATGTCGCAGGTCATGTCTGAATAAATACAATGAGACTTTAAACGTGTACTCGTCACTACTTTGCCTGACATTTGACATTACTAGGACAGAGCATGAAGCCGTGGAATGGGAAAGATTAACTTCCACGACCAGATGGGGTGGCCGAATGAGTTGGGCGTCCGTCTCCTGTTTCGGGAGATCGGGAGATCCGAACGCATGGGTTTGAGGGTTCGAACCCTGGTCGAGTCAGACCAGTGACTTAAAAATTGATACCTGTTGCTTCCTAGTCATGTAGGCGCTCAGTATTATTAGGATAGGGCAAGGACTGGTTGGCTCAGTGTCAGGATAATATGACTGTATGGGATATCAGGTCATGGTGCTGGTGGCCTGGTCTCCCAGTGGGGCAGCACTATAAAGTCACCATGAGTGTGCACTGTCACAAGTCAGTACCCATCCTGGTTTTTGATTGATTGGTGGTTGCTATACGCCGTGTCGGCAGCATAGGCCATATTCATCCTGGTATGACCTTAGATGTTGCTAGGATGTAAAACAACAAGAAACAAACACCAACAACAACTGAATTCCCTCTGCTTAATTAACAAACAAAAATAAACACAATAATACTAAGTAATAGTAATGTATTATGCAGGTTTGTGGGCTCTATACATTTCGTTCGTATGTTGCGATTAGTCCTGATATGAATCCATCTTCAAATCTAAAATATTTTGGCAAATGCCATCTATAGATATAAACATTATACAGTGAAACCCGGTTATAATGCGACCACTGGGATCCATCAAATATCATCGCGGAAAAAAGCGGGGTTGTGTTAAATCAGGATTGTCTACTGAATTACCGTTGAATTAAATCATTCTCAGCCTAATGAATCTTCACGTTATATCCGAATTTGCATAAAACCGAGGACGTTAAGAATCGCGGCGTGTAAAATCGTGTTGCGTAAAATCGTGGTGCGTAAGATCGGTTTGCGGGAAAACTAAAATCAGAGTTTCACTCCATTTTCCTTATTCGGAGTCGGAACATTAAAGTTTGTTTGTTTGCTTGTTGTTTTACATCCTAGCGACATCTAAGGTCATATCAGGATGAGTACCGACTTGCAACAGTTCGCATTCATGGCGACTTTATAGTGCTGCTCCACTGGGAGACCAGGGCATCAGCACCATAACCCGATACCCCACACAGTCACATTATCCTGACACTGTGCAACCAATCCTTATCCCATCCTATTAATGCCGAGTGCCAGACTCGATAGTGACAAGTATCAATTTGATAACTCATCAGTTTGACTCGACCACGTTTCAAACTCACTACCTTCCACACGGGAAGCCTGCGTCTCCAACGAGTCAGCTACCGCATCTGATGGGAACATTAAAAGAATGCAGTCTTTATTGTGGTAGCGCCCCCCCCCCCCCCCCCCACACACACACATATACATGTCGGATTGTTGTAGTCCCCCCTCCCCCTCACTCACCCCCCCCCCCCACCACACATACATGGCGGATTGTTGTAGTCCCCCCCCCCCTCCCCCCTCTGTTTTATTCTCAGTGCATTCAAGACGCCATTGTCGTGGAGGCTGTCGGGTAATCAGCGAGCACCGTGTGGCGCATGCTCTACTCTCCCCGCCGGGAGAATGAATGGACCGCGCCTTGCTCTTTTCGGCGCTCATTATGCCTGCTTGCCCCCGCATTGTCACTTCGTTGACATTTATCTCGAGAGAAAAGGCTTGAGTTGACTTTGATGCCGCTCGATCAATACGGTACCATATGTTACGGCGTGGGAGGGGCGACGGGAGGCGAAATCCCCCCCCCCCTCTCTCCCCACCTCCCCTCCCATCCCCTCCTCCCTCCCTCCGCTCCTTTCCCCATCCCCTTCCCCTCCCAACCATCCCGCTCCCTTTCACCTCCCCCTCCCACTCCCTCCCTCATCCCTTCCTTCACACTCTCCCACCCTCCCCTTCCCCATTCCACCTGCCTCCCCCTCCCTCACCTTACCCTCTCCCCCTTTCTCCTCATCCCTTCCCCCTCCCTCCCATCTACCCTTGCCCCCTTCCCACTCCCCTAACCCCTCCTCCCCGTCACCTCCCTCCCCATCCCAATCCCCTTCCCCACTCCCTCCCCCTTCCCATCCCCCTCCCCTTCCCATCCCCCACCCCTTCCCATCCCCCTCCCCTCTCCCCCTCCCCCTCCCTCCCCCCTCCCCCCTCCCCCCTCCCCCACGCCCCATCCAGCCCCTTGTTTGCCAGGTCTTTCACTCGTCGCGTCCCAGTGCGGGGTCGTGACTTGTCCGCGGCAGTGACGCTTGGTGGCGCCAAAGCCTGTTGTTCCAGAAATGTCCGCCAGTCGGTCCGCGTCGCGGCTGACGCACGTAATACGCAGTACGCGCCCGGGGTCCGTTTGATGTCCCCCCCCCCCCCCCACCCACCCACTCACACCCACACACACACCCACATCGCCCAGCGAGCAGCCAAGGCTGTGGTTACGCAATTATCACTTTCTGTTTCGACTCGCCCCTCCCCGCCCTCCCGCACCCCAAACTCCCTCTCCACTCCACAGAATGAAATAGTAGGTGGTAGGTGGAAAGGGTGTGTATGCTTCTGTGCATCTATGCATCTATGCATCTATGCATCTATGTATCCATACATCTATACATCTATACATCTATGCATATATGCAGATATACATATATGCAGCTATGCATCTATACATATATACATCTATACATCTGTATATATATACATCTATGCATCTATGCATCTATGCATCTATGCAGCTAGCATCTATACATACATACATATATGCATATGTACATCTATGCATCTATGCATATATGCATCTATGCATCTATGCAGCTAAGCATCTACACATCTATACATAAATGCAGCTATACATCTATGCATATGTACATATATGCAGATATGCATATATGCATCTATACAGATATGCATCTATGTACATATGCATCTATGCATCTATACATCTATACATCTATGCATCTACACATCTATGCAGATATGCATCTATACATCTATACATCTATTCATCTATACATCTATACATCTATGCAGCTATGCATCCATGCAGCTATGCAGTTATACATCTATGTAGCTATGCAGATATGCAGATATGCAGTTATACAGCTGTGCAGCTATGTGTCTATATGTGCCTCTATATGTCTATGTGTCTATGTGTGTATGTGCCTATGCATCTATTCATATATACATCTATGTATCAATGTGGCAATGCATATATGTGGCAATGCGTCTATGTGATTATGCATCCGTGTGTCTATTTGTCTATGCATAATGCATTCATGCATTTATGTGTCCATGCGTCTGTGCATCTATGTGTCAATGCATCTCTGCACATATGCATCTATTAAGGGAGCGGACGTAGCTCAGGTGGTAGAGTGTCCACCTGTGGCAGTTTGGATCATCCGATCGATCCTGCTCAGTGGACACATTTGCAGTTTGAGCTATTTTCCATTCCAACCAGTGGTCCATGACTGGTTCATCAAAGGCGGTGGTATGTGCTGTCCTGTCTGTGGGAAAGTGCATATAAAAGACCCCTTGCTGCTTATCGGAAATAGTAGCCTCTGTGGCGGCAGCAGGTTTCCCACAAAAAGAAATATGTCAAAATGACCATATGTTTGACGTCCAATAGCTGATGATAAAAATCAATGTGCTTTAGAGGTGTCGTTAAATAAAACAAACTTCTTATTTGCATCTATTAATTTGTTGTCAATGCATCTATGCATCATGGCATCTATGCATCGATGCACCTATGCATCTATGCATCTATGCGTCTATGTGTCTATGCGTCTATGCCTATATGCACTTCTCTATGGGTATACATGCTAGTGCTACATGAGTTAATTTATCATGACAGATATGGGGCGGGGTTGTTGTGTTGGGTTTTTGGGTGTTTTTTTTTTTTCGCTTCAAATTACAATCAAAAGCAAAATCAATGGTGAGCCTACGTTATGCCTGTTGGAAAATATTCTGCACAGCATTGTAATAAAAGTACCCTGCTTCTACAGAAATCTCCGAAAAAAATATATTAAAGCTGGATAATCTGATGAAAGCATCAACTTTACGAAACCAAAACGCTTATGTTGATTTGATCATACATATACAAGCTAGATACTGGTGCACTTGTATCGTTGAATAGAAGGGTTATTCAATCAATTTAATGCCGCCTGTTGAAGACTATGATGGCTAACATTTCGACAAACACGCCAACATTAATTTAGCACGTTTTCACCTCAAATATATGTAGTTAACGTGAAGGCAGGCTGAGTGAAGGCAGGTTGGATGAAGGTAGGTTGGATGAAGGTAGGTTGGATAAAGGCAGGTTGGATGAAGGCAGGTTGGATGAAGGCAGGTTGGATGAAGGCAGATTGGATGAAGGCAGGTTGGATGAAGGCAGGTTGGATGAAGGCAGGTTGGATGAAGCAGGTTGGAAAAAGTAGGTTGGATGAAGGCAGGTTGGATGAAGGCAGGTTGGATGAAGGCAGGTTGGATGAAGGCAGGTTGGATGAAGGCAGGTTGGATGAAGGTAGGTTGGATGAAGGCAGGTTGGATAAAGCAGATTCGATTAAGGCAGGTTGGATGAAGGCAGGTTGGATGAAGGCAGGTTGGATAAAGGCAGGTTGGATGAAGGCAGGTTGGATGAAGGCAGGTTGGATGAAGGCAGGTTGGATGAAGGCAGGTTGGATGAAGGCAGGTTGGATGAAGGCAGGTTGGATGAAGCAGGTTGGATAAAGCAGGTTGGATGAAGGCAGGTTGGATGAAGGCAGGTTGGATGAAGGCAGGTTGGATGAAGGCAGGTTGGATGAAGGCAGGTTGGATGAAGGCAGGTTGGATGAAGGCAGGTTGGATGAATGAAGGCAGGTTGGATGAAGGCAGGTTGGATGAAGGCAGGTTGGATGAAGGCAGGTTGGATGAAGGCAGGTTGGATGAAGGCAGGTTGGATGAAGGCAGGTTGGATGAAGGCAGGTTGGATGAAGGCAGGTTGGATGAAGGCAGGTTGGATGAAGGCAGGTTGGATGAAGGCAGGTTGGATGAAGGCAGGTTGGATGAAGGCAGGTTGGATGAAGGCAGGATGGATGGAGGCAGGCTGGATGAAGGCAGGTTGGATGAAGGCAGGTTGGATGAAGGCAGGTTGGATGAAGGCAGATTGGATGAAGGCAGGTTGGATGAAGGCAGGTTGGATGAAGCAGGTTGGATAAAGCAGGTTGGATGAAGGCAGGTTGGATGAAGGCAGGTTGGATGAAGGCAGGTTGGATGAAGGCAGGCTGGATGAAGGCAGGTTGGATGAATGAAGGCAGGCTGGATGAAGGCAGGTTGGATGAGGGCAGGTTGGATGAAGGCAGGTTGGATGAAGCAGGTTGGATAAAGCAGGTTGGATGAAGGCAGGTTGGATGAAGGCAGGTTGGATGAAGGCAGGTTGGATGAAGGCAGGATGGATGGAGGCAGGTTGGATGAAGGCAGGTTGGATGAAGGCATGTTGAATGAAGGCAGGCTGGATGAAGGCAGGTTGGATGAATGAAGGCTAGCTGAATGAAGGCAGGTTGGATGAAGGCAGGTTGGATGAAGGCAGGTTGGATGAAGGCAGGTTGGATGAAGGCAGGTTGGATGAAGGCAGGTTGGATGAAGGCAGGTTGGATAAAGCAGGTTGGATGAAGGCAGGTTGGATGAAGGCAGGTTGGATGAAGGCAGGTTGGATGAAGGCAGGTTGGATGAAGGTAGGTTGGATGAAGCAGGTTGGATAAAGCAGGTCGGATGAAGGCAGGTTGGATGAAGCAGGTTGGATAAAGCAGGTGGGATGAAGGCAGGTTGGATGAAGGCAGGTTGGATGAAGGCAGGCTGGATGAAGGCAGGTTGGATGAATGAAGGCTGGCTGGATGAAGGCAGGTTGGATGAATGAAGGCTGGCTGAATGAAGGCTGGCTGAATGAAGGCTGGCTGAATGAAGGCTGGCTGAAGGCAGGTTGGATGAATGAAGGCTGGCTGAATGAAGGCAGACCCTGGAGACAACTGGAGAGGGGTCGGGTGGCTCAAATGCGTCTAATCCGGCGCACACACGACCAGGGCGCGGCGCACACACGACAGGGTGCGGCGCACACACGACCAGGGCGCGGCGCACACACGACAGGGCGCGGCGCACACACAACCAGGCCCGGCTCACACACGACCAGGGCGTGGCGCACACACAACCAGGCCCGGCGCACACACGACTAGGGCCCGGCGCACACACGACCAGGGCCCGGCGCACACACGACCAGGCCGGCGCACACACGACCGGGCCCGGCGCGCACACGACCAGGCCGGCGCACACGCGACCGGGCCCGGCGCGCACACGACCGGGCCCGGCGCACACACGACCGGGCCCGGCGCACACACGACCGGGCCCGGCGCACACACGACAGGGCCCGGCGCACACACAACCAGGCCCGGCGCACACACGACCAGGCCCGGCGCACACACGACCAGGGCGCGGCGCACACACGACAGGGCGCGGCGCACACACGACAGGGCCCGGCGCACACACGACCGGGCCCGGCGCACACACGACCGGGCCCGGCGCACACACGACCGGGCCCGGCGCACACACGACAGGGCCCGGCGCACACTCGACCGGGCCCGGCGCACACACGACAGGGCGCGGCGCACACACGACAGGGCCCGGCGCACACTCGACCGGGCCCGGCGCACACACGACCGGGCCCGGCGCACACACGACCAGGCCCGGCGCACACACGACCAGGCCGGCGCACACGCGACCGGGCCCGGCGTGCACACGACCGGGACCGGCGCGCACACGTATAGGCCCTTTCAAAACATGAACTTAGGTTCAAAACACTATGATAGTGTTTTGGACTTAGGTTCAAAACACTACTGTTAAGTTCAAAACACTACCCCTACGTACGTCCAAAAGACTACCCAAGTTCAAAACACTATCACGATATGGCAGTGGGGTCATAATGCAGCAAAATGTAACCTACTGATACATATTGGTATACGCTGAGAGTGCTATGGCGTTTGAAGCACGTTTGATTGTTGGAAGTTTTATGTCCTGGCAGCATCTAAGGTAATATCAGGATGCACGTACTAGTAGTTACGCTGAGAGTGCTACAGCTTCTGCACCACGTATTAGTATATGCTGACAGTGCTGCGGCAATTGAAGCACGTCTTAGTAGACTACGCTGAAAGCGCTGCGGCGTCTGCACCACGCACAGCAAAACCTTCCTATTCGACCACCTCCACAGATCGATCATTCCCCTATATCGATTGCTTTATTTGGGTCCCAACAATACTATTGTAAACATATTCTCACTCCTTAAACCGACCACCTCCCTAAATCGACCGGTTAAAGTCGGTCCCAAAGTCGGTCGATTTAGAGAGGTTTTACTGTATTAGTATACGGTGATAGTGCTGTGGCGCTTAACAACATTTTAGTAGTAGACACTGATAGTGCTGCGGCATCTGCATCACGTATTAGTATACGCTAATGGTGTTGTGGCGATTGAAGCACATATTAGTAGAATAGACACGAGGATAATGTGACTGAGTGGGATATTGGGTCATGGTGACGGCGGCCTGATTTCCCAATGGGGCACCACTATAAAGTCACCATGAGTGTGCACTGTCACAACTCGGTACCCGTCCTGATATAACCTTAAATGTTACTAGGACATAAAACAACAACCAACAACAACAACCCCTACTGCCCCACCCTACTGCATACTTTCCCACCCTATTGCATCATTCCCCACACTTTTGCAGACTGCCCCACCCTACTGCATTCTTCCCCACCCTACTGCACACTGCCCCACCCTACTGCATACTGCCCCACCCTACTGCATACTGCCCCACCCTACTGCATACTGCCCCACCCTACTGCATACTGCCCCACCCTACTGCATACTTCCCACACTGCTGCACACTGCCCCATCCTACTGCATTCTTCCCCACCCTACTGCATTCTTCCCCACCCTACTGCATACTGCCCCATCCTACTGCATACTTCCCACACTTCTGCACACGGCCCCACCCTACTGCATTCTTCCCCACCCTACTGCATACTGCCCCACCCTACTGCATCCTTCCCCACACTTCTGCACACTGCCCCACCCTACTGCATTCTTCCCCACCCTACTGCACACTTCCCACACTTCTGCACACTGCCCCACCCTACTGCACACAGCCCCACCCTACTGCATACTGCCCCACCCTACTGCATACTTCCCCACCCTACTGCATACTGCCCCACCCTACTGCATACTTCCCACACTTCTGCATACTGCCCCACCCTACTCCATTCTTCCCCACTCTACTGCATTCTTCCCCACCCTACTGCATTCTTCCCCACCCTACTGCATCCTTCCCGACACTTCTGCACACTGCCCGACCCTACTGCACACAGCCCCACCCTACTGCATACTGCTCCACCCTACTGCATACTTCCCCACCCTACTGCATACTGCCCCACCCTACTGCATACTTCCCACACTTCTGCATACTGCCCCACCCTACTCCATTCTTCCCCACTCTACTGCATACTTCCCACACTTCTGCACACTGCCCCACCCTACTGCATCCTTCCCGACACTTCTGCACACTGCCCGACCCTACTGCACACAGCCCCACCCTACTGCATACTGCCCCACCCTACTGCATACTGCCTCACCCTACTACAAATGAAAATGAATATGCAGTAATTATATATACAAAAAGAATTAGAGTAGTGTTTTGAACTTAAAAGTAGTGTTTCGAACTTAAGGATAGGTGTTTTGAGTGTGGCCAAAGCAGTGCTTTGAACCTACCTTCAACTAGGTTGAAAACACTACAGTAGTGTTTTGAACCTAGGTTGAAAACATTACAGTAGTGTTTTGAACCTAGGTTGAAAACACTACTATAGTGTTTTGAACCTAGGTTGAAAACATTACAGTAGTGTTTTGAACCTAGGTTGAAAACACTACTATAGTGTTTTTGTGGGGTAGTGTTTTGAACTTACTACACCGGCGCACGCGACTGCTGGTAATTGGCGTTTTCTTCCTTAAAACAATACATGAAAGCGCGCCGCTGTAGGGCGGACTTGATTGACACGGGACCCGCCGACCCGCCGGAACCCGAGCAGCCCGGCTCAGGGCAACCAGACCCCGGCACTGATTGCCAACACTAAAAAGATGATTACATATAAGTGCACAATCAGTGCGGTCTGTTTGTGTGTGGCAGGTGGGTGGCAGGTGGGGTGGGGAGAGGGTTGGGGAAGGGTTGGGTATAGGGGGAGGAAGAAGAGGGGGTGGGTAGGGGGGGCGAGGGGAGGGGTTATGGTTGAGGAGAGGAGAGGGGAGGCGAGGGGAAGGGGGAGGGGGAGGGGAAGGTGGGAATAGGAGAGGCGAGAACGGGGGGGGGGGGGTATGTGAGGGGAAGGGGGGAGGGAGAGGGAGAAGAAGGGGGAAGAAACGTGGGGGGGGGGGAGGGGGAGGGGAAGGAGAATGAGAAGGAAAGGGGTGGGGGATATGAGAGTGGGTGGGGTGGGGTTCAGAAGAGGAGAGGAGAGGTTAGGGGGAGGAGTAGGGGAGGGCAGGGGGTGGGGGCAGGGGGCAGGGGTGAGATGGGAAGAGAAGAGAAGGGGATGAGAGATGGGGAGACAGCGGGATGTGGAAGATGGGAGGGATGGGCGGTGAATGGAGAGGAGAGGGGCGGGTGGGAGGGAGAGAGCGGGAAGGGGTTGGGGATGGGGCGGAGAGGGGAAGAGAGGGGCGAGGGGAGATGAGGGGAAGGGGAAGAGATATAGGCAGAGAGAGCGTGTGGGAGAGGTGAGGGAAGGGATGGGTGGGGAGTAGAGGGGGGGGGGGGAGGGTATGGAGAGGAGGGAAGTGGACAGGAGATGGGGGAGGTGGTAGACAGGGGGCGGGGGGAGTGGGGAGAGGGGGGGAGGGGGGAGGGGGGAGAGGGGGAGGGGAGGTGGGAGAGGGGGAGAGGGGGGAGAGGGGGGGGGGGAGAAAGGGGTCGGGATGGGGAGGAGGGAGTTAGGGAGGTGGAGGAGGGCCAACCACCTGTCTCTGTTCCGCCAATGGAGGCGGAGTTGAAAAGAAAGGGAAATATTGAAAGGAAATACGAGAATTGCAGTATAAGGTGGAATAAAAGGGTATGATTTCAAGAGACCAGATCAGTTTTCAACCTAACCTATGCCGTCAGCAACCCGTGTGGTCCTACTGCCCGTATGTTCACTCTTAAGGCGGCACAGTCGCATGGTGTTCAGCTTCTGTCATAAATATATGACAGCTTCTGAGATAAATATATGAGGTTGATTGTCATAATCTAAGGTAGGCGTGACGTATTCCTCTCTGCATCGAGCGTCTGGGGCAAAGTGGAATTTATTTTAATTTTTATATTTTCATGTATCTCAATAAATCCGTTTTCAAATTAACTTTGTTCGTGCCAAATGATATTGTTCGTCCTCAATGAAAAGGTCAAAGCCAAAAGCTTGGCTGTGTCATAGTCTTTGCACAGCGATATAGAAAACCAAAATCTGTTGATCCACTTTGCCCTAGGTCCCCCTACTTCAGTTCGAAGTGATATGACCTTAGATGTTGCTAGGACGTAAAACAACAACAAACAAACAATCGAAGTGACTTTGCTTTAACATGATTAACTTAGGTAGATATTTGAAGTGCAAGCATGCACAGTTAATTTTGGTGTGCTTGTTAAAACGCTGACACCATAGGCTTCAGCAGTAACAGGTTCTGTTAAATCGATTTAGTAACCCTCTTTAAATAGCACCAAATGCTTAAAGTTGCATAGTCCGATGGCTTTGAGTTTCTGTAATTATCAGGCATAAATATGTTAGGTTGATCGTTATAATCTACCTTGTTTTAGTTTTAAATCATTATTGTTTTAAATGGCTAACATTCGAGATAGTTGAAGTGCAAACATACCAAATTAATTTTGGCAAGCACGCCAAAACTTTGACACTATAGGTTTCTCCAGTAACAGGTTCTATAATTAAATTGGTTCCGTGTTCCATTCTATGTGGTGACAAATATATTATAAGTGCACTAGTATCCAAGTTAGACATGTAGAATATAATCTAGATCGCTGTTTTGGTTTTGATAATTTGATCTTTTCATTGGACTATGCAGCTTTGAAATCAATGAGGCCGGTGGTTTTCAGTTTCTGTGATTTTCTGCGATAAATATATTAAATTGATCGTCGTAGTCTAACTTACTTTAGTTTTAGGTAGCTTTTCTATAAAATATTTAACTTAGGTAGATATTAGAAGTGTAAGCATGAACACATAATCATGGCATGATTGTCAAAACTCTCACTCCATAGGCTTCAGCAATAACACAGGTTATATTAACTTGATTTAGTACACCTTTCTATGTTGAAGCAAATGCTTAAAGCTGCATAGTCCGATGAAATATCAAATTTTGAAAACCAAACCAATTATCTAGATTTGATTTTACATATCTAACTTAGATACTGATGCACTTATTAAGCATTTGTTTTTGCGTAGAAGGCAATACTGAGTCAATTTAACAGAACCTGTTACTGCAGAAGTCTATGGTGTCAGAGTTTTGGCAAACTTTTGAGATATTTCAAAATATGGTTATTTATATTCAAATCGAGGTAAGTGTTTTACTTTGAAACAATTCGAGGCTTTAATGGGACAGTGCAAATTTAAAGACATCGCACACCAAATTGAATATTGAAGTTTCACAATCCGAGTGTTTAGAATTGTTGCCATATTTTTGTGATAACTAGGATGTACTGCGCCTTAACTCGGAGTAAGCTCTGTGATAATTGATCCTAAACAACAAGACTGGCACATGGCATAAGACCAGTACTCTGGCGCTGACAGAGGATTTTATTCTATGAATGGACCATCTTTACAAAAAAATATAAACTTAGTCGATATTTAGGAGTCATTTAGGGCCCTTAGCGTCTGTGTGATCAAAATGTGGTTATCGGTGTAATTCAGCCCTAATGACTATCATCAGCTGTTAGACTGACGTAAGCTGGGAAATGTTTACAGATTTGGAAAGTAGGGCAAACCCAACTAGGCCTATCACTTAAAGCTGCATAGTCCGATGAAATATCAAATTTTCAAAACAAAACCAATTATTTAGATTTGATTTTACATAGCTAACTTAAATACTGATGCACTTATTAAGCATTTGTGTCTACATAGAAGGCAATACTGAGTCGATTTAACAGAACCTGTTACTGCTGAAGTCTATGGTGTCAGAGTTTTGGCAAGCTTGCCAAAACTAATTTTCCATGTTTGCACTCAAAATATTTCAAAAGTTTACCATTTAAAATAAAAGTAACTTTGAACTAATGTAAAGTAGACACTAGTGATCGATCTAATATATTTATCTCAGAAAAAAATACAGAAATTCAAAACCATCGGACTATGCAACTTCAAAGTAAAATTGTAACCTTTTGAGTGTGATTTATAACCTTTCTACGTCCACCCTCCCCCTCGCTGTGTGACATCACGGAACTACTAGTAGCTAGTCTCAGTATGGGGCTCGACCGATCAGTCTCTGACCGTCTCCAGCTTTGGTAGATTGTGGGATTCGAACCCACGGGTTCGAACACTGTGCGAGTCAAACTAATGACGTAAAAATTGATACATGTCGCTACCTAGCCAGGCACTCGGCATTATTAGGATACGACAAGGACTGGATGGCTCAGTGTCAGGATAATGTGACTGAGTGGAATATCAGGTCATGGTGCTGATGGCCTGGTCTCCCAGTGGGCTAACACTATAATGTCACCATGAGTGCGCACCATCACATATCACACCTATATCAAAAATGCCCCCAGGCTGTGAGAAAATCTTTTTAAATCCGCTTAAAAGCGGGGAAATATCCTCCCTGCTTCTGCAGATGAAGGGAAACATCGTACCTTCAGCAAGAATCGAATCCAAACTTCTGTCATTGAAGTATCTTGGCTCCCTCGTTCAACCCAAACTTCTGCCTTAGATGTTGCTAGAATGTAAAACTCCAACAACCAACCAACCAGATCAGTCCCTAGCTACTTGGTTCGAGCAAAACCCGCTTTGGTGTTAACAAGAGGTAGCGCTCCTGGTTCCAGTACCTGTTAGTTATCTAATTTAAGGTAGAGTTGATCAAATAGGTGGTAAGAACAAGATCATCACCCCAGAATGTCCTCGAATCGGCTTTCAAAGTCTATTAATCTACATGTACATGATTCCATCAAATATATATTCCAAAAGTAGAAGGATATTATAGATAAGCAATTGAACCATATATTTAGTGCATTAAGCTAAGATTCCATATATGTGGTATGCAGTATGCGGAATGCATTATGCTAAGATTCCATATATGCGGTATGCGGCATGCGAATGCGAATACTATATGCGACATAGATACCCATGCCGAGCCCCAGTAGCCAGTGTCTACCTTTTGTGATGTGGGGTCGTTAAACCAAAAAAAAAACTAAAAAAAACTAAAGATACCCATGCTATTTTGGGGATTTTTTGCTCCAAATTTGTGAAAGAAATTCAAAGTTACTGTTCTTTTCTATGGCAAACGCATTCGCATTCGCATTTTTTTTTTTTTTTTTTTTTTTTTTGGTAAAGTATTTATTCATCTGAACATGACATTTGTCAGCGCCGGGGCACTGGTCTTCCGGCCATCTTATTATTAGAATAAGTTTGATCTGTGCTGTATTAGTTACAGCACCGATCCTGTAGAATTAAGGGAGTGGCTCCTGCTGTATAATGTACAGCAACAGTCACTGTAGTTCATGCAAAAATGAGGAGCAGCACCGAGTAGAAGGTGTATACTCGGGGCAACTCAAATAATCGTTGTGGGTTACATTTTTTTTTCTTATAAAACAAGTTAAGTTCAGAGTTGACAAGACATTTTGTCTGTCTTATATAATGTTCGATGTGTTTAAACAGATTGATAGTTGTGTAGGATGTTCGGTGTGTTGATGGTTTGTTCATGATGGTTAAGGGTGGTGGCAGGGGAGGGGGGGCCCATTGGGGTGGGTGGTACGGGGGAAAAACCCACCGGAGAGCAAGCGAGGATCCGGGGTGGCAGCAGCTGAGGGCTTTGCTAGTAATTTGCATTCGTTCCGATCGGTCCATGGGTCGATTCATTTGCCGTATTCGCATTCCCAATCGCATTCGGATGTATGGAAGCACTACTATGCCTTTACATGCTGTGCGATTTTTTGCCACATTCGCATTATACCGGGTATAATGAATCTTAACTTTAGATTGCGAATTCATGTGGTTCTATCAATAACCCAGCTTCCTGACACTTTAGGGTTGTTTCGCAGCCCTGTTTTGCTGGAGACAGTGATGAGTGAGTAACTACTGGTTCACTTATTAAGTCAATTTAATAGAACTATTTACTACTGAAGCCGAGGGTATCAGAATTTCTAAATGCATGTCAACATTAACTTTGCATGTTTTCAATTCAAATACCTTCAAAATTAGCCACTTATAATTTTTTTAAATACTTCAAATTAAAGTTGGATGGATTATGACGATCAACCTGACATATGTATCTCCAAAATTGACAAACCTCAAATTCTGACATTTTCTTCTCGATATGGTTGTCTAACAGACCGTGTCGGTGCTGCTCGACTAACTACAACACAGAAGGAACAACACACCTCAGCACTCTCCCCCTTATACTCGGTTGCACAAACAGAAAAATCAGGTAGGCCTAAATGTGTGCTTGGAGAGCATTTATCAGAGTATGGTTCCAGTCTCAGTAGGCTATACCGGGTCTAGTATATAAACAACACACAGGTTCATCAGCCTAGAAAACACCCCTTGCTGCTATAACTGCTAATCGGAAAGAGTAGCCTATGTGGTGGCAGCGGGTTTCCTCCAAAGAAATATGCCAGAATGACCATATCTTTGACGTCCAATAGCCGATGATAAAAAGCAATGTGCTCTAGAGCCGTCATTAAATAAAACTACCTTTTTGTTTGCAGGTTCATCAGCCATATTGTCTGTATAGTATCATCGGTTGTCAAATTAGTGGTTTGCTTTTTCTTGGTTTTTTTCTTCTTTCTTTTCAGGGATGATAATGGTTTCAGGCAAAGAAAAGTGGAAATTAAGGCAAGATTATTATCCTGACAGCAAATTTCCGTTCACACTTATATCAAAAATGCCCCCAGGCTGTGAAAAAGACACGATTGAAATCCGCTTAAAAGCGGGAAAATGCCATCCCTGTTTTTGCAGATGAAGGGAAGCATCGTACCTTCAGCAAGAATCGAACCCAAACTTCTGTCATTGAAGTATCTTGGCTCCCTCGTTCAACCGCACTGCCCACGCATACCTGTGGATGTGGCATTTCACGTGGACAGGTGAGTGCAAGTCATTACGTTCGCATTCTTCTTCTCTCAGACTAGTAAATCTAGTTGCAGCGTTTCTTAGCTTTGCGTGGCGCCACCTGGTTTTCATCGCGAGTACTAACGCAGTCGCCTTTGATGACAGATAATCTGCTTCGATAGGCCTGGCCTCCCAGACCCCTCTATACTTGTAAGTATAGAGGGGGTGTAATGACGTCACGAGACAACTTGCGGTGGCCATATTGGATTACATATGAAAGGCTTGCAACTGCTTACATTGTGTTTATTTACCGATTTGTTGGTTTATTTGTCACTGTTTTGAGAAGTTTGGCCTCAAAGGTTCTGGGAAAAGGGGTTTTTGGTGGAGGGGAAGTATTTTTTTTAATCATGTAGCCTCATATCATTGCTAAAGCGTAGTATGTTGACACTTTGGATGCTATGTCAATGTATTAGAAAGGTTTGGGCAGTACCCGCTAGGTGGCGCCACATACTTTGGCGGCCGCTGACTAGGTAGGTGTAATCCAAGATGGCTAACCACTGAGTGTTGATGTTATGTGCACTCCCTCTACAGACATCTCTCCAACGAGGGTACTGACCATGTGGAAATAAATAAATATCTTATCTTACTCAACCAGCACACACCTCAACTCAACTTGTATGTGCCGCTGGTTTGGTCGACGCAGGCGCTAGTTGAGTCAACTGAGTAATCCCAACTTCCAGTTCCGGTGTGGCGGTTTCAGCGTGTTCCCGTGCTCAGACGGGTACCTCGCTTCTGCGCATGCGTCAGAATTGGCCATAATCGATTAACACTACCCGGGCGACTCGGGTCATTCCAGTCGTCAGAATTTAAAATAGAACACGGCGAGTGGAGTCGACAAATACACGTGCCTTGTGCAAAAAAAGAATAACTTAGATTAATTAAATGGAAATATAGGTAAACTAGGCCATCATAAAATACTTTAAATCCTATTTTGCTGTAGTCTTATCGGTTATTAAAAAAAAAAAAAAAAATTGTCCACCCCAGCGCGGAGAAGCGTATTCGATTATTCGACCCGAGTTTCTAGGATGTGCGCATGCGCCAATAAGTGACTCGGGTGACCCGAGTTGATGCGCAATCCGCGCATGCGCAGAAGCAACGGGACACAGCTGAGCACGGGAACGAGCTGAAACCGCCACACCGGAAACAACCTCGTGAGTCGTGGCGTCCTCTCGAAAACTTCACCACAAATGATTCAAATAATAGACTAGTTTGTAATTCCAGCCGCGCTGTGCATTGTGGGGTATGTGGCAGCAAAACAAACCCGAGCGAAGCACATGGCTCATGCTAACACACTGAGTGCAGAATGTGCTAGATTCAGTTCATTTCAGCTCTTGTTTGAAACATAAGCCGTGTTCACACGGGCGATGTAAATCGATTCATAGAAATCGACTTGTATAGTTTGGGTTACATTTCGCGTGTGAACGGGCGTCTGAGGCGGATTACGGCTGAATCGATTTCTGTGATCCGGATACTGTAAACCACCTCTGGAGGTCGATTACGTGAGTCGATTTCTGTGAAGCGATTTATTTTGCCCGTGTGGATGCACTGAGCCAGTCTGAGGCGGATTAAGGATGTCACACGCATGCACAGTCGAGACCTTAGTTTGTTGACTTTCCGGTCGATCAAAAGTGCATATTATATAATTTAGTCTATGAAACCGCTAGCTGGGCACAGATATTTTTTTCATCATTTATTTTAATGTTTTCACTGCCCAGCCTAAGTTTTGATCGTTCCAAACCAATACAATTCAGTCCATACAAATCTAGGTCGAACGCACTCTCTCGTGGTGACTTCGCCTAACAGAAAACTGGCACTGGTCAGAGTGGACTTGCTCATGCGCTGATATCGATTTCCGGCCCAAATACTGCCCGTGTGAACGGGCGCCTAAATCGATTCATATGATTCGCCTTGTCTAAATTGCTTTACATGTTCCCCATGTGAACACGGCTTTAGAATACCAACTTAAAAAATATATATAATAAATTAATAAGTTAATCTGTTATCTAGCATTGCATTTACGTCAATCTAATCAGCACGTCTTATACCATCTGCATTCAGATCTACACAAATCTAGTCATACAGACTCGTTTTAGAACTGTAGCCAGAGTCAGTTTTACTTATTTTATTCATGTATTTATTTATATCCTATGGTTAATAACATCTGTAGAGCTAGGAAATTGGTAGGGTTAATCGGATATTGGTTATATATTTCTTTGAAACAAGTTTCTGTTAACACATTTGGCATTTTAATATTTAGAACAAGAATTACAAATGGTGATGTAAGCATCAGCCTGTAAATTGACTGAAATTGTATGTTTCTTAGATCAAAATGCTTATTTATGGAGAGTTGTGTCTTCAACATATTCATTATATTATTATGTTACATGCGATCATCCATGTTTGTGCCAAATTGTTCTGTATTCCTATTAATTTTGAATCAAATTGAAATTTTATGCTGCACGTATTGGCAAACTGAATGGCCATATGTCTTTGTTTTACTGTCAACGTTGTTTTCACTGCATGCGCTGATGGAATTACGAACTAGTCTATTGAAATAAATATCATATACTGATAACAACTAAATAAAGAAAGAAAGCATTGTGAACGTATCCCTCAGCATGTAACACTTAATGAATGTTGCCTCTATCGATCATTACTTCAGTATTTTCCATCCTGTTGATTTTCATTTTTCTTAGTGTAACCTGAAATTGCTTATATTCCTAGATGTGCAGAATAACCTTGTGTATACAATTTAGAATTTTATTTAAATAATCTCAAATTCTGTAAACTCACATGGCCAGGTTTCTAAAAAATATATATAAATAACAAATATTTTAAAAAGGCAGGAACTCAAATCACCAGACCATGCAATTTTAACTATAATGGATTTATTCTAAAATATAGAATCGAATTTGTTATATAAATGATATAGCCTGGTCCTCTGGCCTTTTCGACAGGTGTCGCCAGTGTTTGAAAGTGTGGACGCATCGACACGCCACCTAGCGTCCACATGGTGTACCCGACACCAGGTGGAGCTACCTGACCATGATTATTTATTATGATCAGTTATGACTAGTTAGAATTTGTATAGCTTTAAACAACGAAGTCTCTAGAAGCTGTTTAGGGCACGCCGATCGTCAGAGCCTCTCTGCGGTCAAATTGGCCCGAATGACTTCCTTAGGGATCCAAGCATATGTACATACCTTGATACCAAATACAGTGTAGTAGTCTTTAACCCCGTTAAACCAAACTTGAAGGGACCCTAGAAATTTGTTTGGATTAACCGATCATTGGTTTAACCGAGCTTTGGCTTCGACTTTGAGGAAGCGTGTATTGCACAGGTAATATACAATGTATGTGGACACTTTGATTGCTTTTTATGTACATATAGTATAACCCCGTTATACTGTATGTATCCAAACGATCGGTTAATCCAAACAAATTTCTTGGTTCCTTCAAAATACTACCATTTATCATATAAAAAGGTCAGTGGGGTCTCAGATGACTTTATAACCACATGGAAGTTTGGTTTAACCTTACCGGAAGTGGCCTGAGGTCCGAAAATTTTGTTTGGATTAACAGATAATTTTGTTTAATCAACTTTTTAATATAATTAATGGTAGCATTTTGCCGTGCTGCCGAAAAAAGTTTGGATTAACCGATCGTTTGGTTTAACCGAGCTTGGTTTAAGTGCGCGTGTGAGTCCTACAATAGATAACTTTTACTACAGACAGTTATGGTAATCTGTATCGTTCTTGTATCCAAAACTTGTTAAGTCAGGACTTAAAGCAGTTCGTGATTTGGGCGGAGACAACAGATTCGTGGACCTCAGGAGTTCCATCTATCCTGTGGCTGAAGCTGGTTCCTGAAGTTTAGACGGCATTGTTTGTTGGAAACTGTTGGGATGTGACCACGGGTCATGGTTGATGTTGGGAAGATAAAGAAGATGGAGGAGCCAATGTGATCTGTACCCGTTATGATTTTGTAGACCTGGATCATGTCTCATATTCTTCGCTAGTTGAGATACAGACTTGGAAAGTTGTGCAAATCGAAATTTGAAGATTTTTGAGTACACCCTGTAATCTATGTAAATCCATCCTTGCCTTGCCTGTTTGATGTCAACATAACTACTAATAATAGCCATGGTATACTTAAAGTCTAATAGTGCTGGCAGACAAATCGTAGCCTACGTAATTCGATCTCAAATAGCCCATTAAACATGTGGAAGGTTCTGAGCAACTAAACATTTTCATATCTGATTATGGTAGCAAAGAAAGTGGCACAAACATTATTCGAAACTTGATTTTTATTGAACCAACAAACTGCACCCTCCAGATATTATTCATAGTGCAACGCCAACCACTGCCATAACAGAAAGGCTACCACAAGGTTCACTCGGACAATCGTCAGTGTCATACAATTTACTAACACGCACTCGTGTAAGAGTCAAAAGAAGCCATGCTGCCCAATGAATGTTGTCTATTCATTAAATATTAAGGGACTAAATAGTTATCTGAATATAATTCGGTGCATATTTAATTGTTTCCATAATACATAGTATTTACATAACATGTGAACATTATTATTCTTAAGATTTTCTAACACTCAATATATAGTATTGTAATCACTATTTATGTGTACCCAACTGCAAAACATTAATAGTTTCAGTCAATGTAGGCAATGTAAGCGAATTTTCGTTAACAAAATTCCCGTTGATAGATTTTTCCTAAATGGAATTTGACTATCTCCAGGGTTGGGTAATTTGAGTTGGTGAAAAATATATGTATAAGGTTTTGAAACAATCCCCACAAGTCGATGACGAGAGAGAAAAAATGGAAAAGAATAATTTCAGGATATAAAATCCTCACAGGTGGATGCCGAGAATAAAGGAAAAAGAATAATTTCGGGTTTAGAATGGGTATGAGTATGAGTAGAAGCAATCCCCACAGGTAGATAATGATCAGAATTCGGCCTAATAGATGCATTCAATTTTCAAATTCGATTATGATACTGACTTTATCCCTCTTGAACTATTAACAGATTTTTTTTTTTTTTTTAATGTAACTGGGTAAGCAAGAGTTAGGCTTAAAAGGTCTATCCGTTACACTAGAGAATAACCGTTAACGACTGATATATTAAGATTCTGAGCTAGTTAAAGGAACAGCACACCGACTCCGGAGACAATCTATCGGTGAATGGCACGCATACACAAGGGCACATACTCAGGTGTACACAGTCAAAGGTTGCACACAGATACTCTTAATTCATTAAAGCTCGTTGGGGATTTACAACTTCCTGAATACGCCACTACCAACAACGTACGAACCTGAACCCTGTCGAGCTTGAAATGATGGAGCCGTCAACATTATATAAAATATTTAACAGTTAATAGTTTCCGCTAGCTAGCAACAGTGGCGTTAGGGCGTTACGTAACCTGCAGTCTTGAGGCCCTGTCACACTATGACGTATTTGGCCGGCGGGTGCGTAACGTGTTGAAATAAACTTCAAATCAAAATAGGTTGGCATATGCCAAACTTTTCGCGCTGCAAGGGATAAAAATGGGCGTACACACAACGTACGTAACGAATGCAGAACGTATCTCTGACCTATTGAGAGTGTTCATGTGCCTCACAAAACGGTCGCAAAACGTTTGCATACGCTGATGGTACGCTGACCAATGTTATGTACGTTACTCCATCGCTAGAAGTATGGGCCATATGTTAAGTATGCTGGAGATACGACAGGCATATGTTCATTCGAAGTATGTTTGGAGTACGTTATGCACCCGTTGGCTGTACGCGGACTGCACGTTCCCAACAGGCTGAATGTAGGCTAACATGTTCCAACCTATCCCGACCTACCCCTAACATGTGCATAACATACGGCGACGTACGCCGAGCGTATGAAAAACATATGATCCATACGGCGACATACATTGAAAATTTTGAACATGAACACAACTCAACCTATGCCGACCTACGATGCTGTATCCCGAGCGTACTCGACGTATGCCCAACGTATGATGCCGTATGCCGACGTGTTGGTCGAAAATCGCATACGTCGGCATACACTAAGGCCATACGTCGTAGTGTGAAAGCCCCTTTAGGTCTAGGCTTGACGGACCAGATGGGGAAGCCTCCTTTAATATGGTTTCTAACAATTGGAATTACACAGAAAAAGAGCTTAAATGTGTCCACACCAGACAGACGGCGGGTATTTTGTCTTTATATTAATCAGGGATGAAAGTGGTCTACAGCACAAAAATGCGGAAATCAAGCCAAGATTATTACACTGACGGCAAATTTCCGCGAAAACACGGATATTACACCCATAGGATTAGCACTGTCAGGGAATTGCGGGGGAAAGCCGGAAGTCAGGTTTCAACGCTCTTTGTTGTGGCTATATCATCGCCCATATCTAACTCTTTCTTGTTTGGGTTTTATGTTCTAGCAACATCTAAAGGTCATATAATAACGGGATTCGAACTGCCCAACTGATGTCATATGCATCCTGATTCCTTTGCATTTTGATTACCATTAATCGGTAAAGAGAAAAAAATAACGGAAATCTTTCATCCCTGGTTAATAATAGCATTCATGTCGTTCACACACACACACACACACACACACACACACACACACACACACACACACACACACACACACACACACACACACACACACACACACACACATAAAGTAGGTTTAAGTTGGGTTTCTTTTTCAAAACGAGATTATAACTAGCTAAGTGTTCTCCCCATAATCTATATTTGAAGCATTATGAAACAACCGTGATAAACCATCCGAGATTGTTATTAAAAAACAAATTATGCAACATGTCACAAATAGATTAGTCAGTCCGAAAATAAAGATGTGTGTGTATGAATGAGTGTTTGTTTGTTGTTGTTTTACGTCCTAGCAACATCTAAGGTCATATCAGGACGGGTACCGACTTGTGACAGTGCACACTCTTGGCGACTTTATAGTGCTGTCCCACCGGGAAACCAGGCCGCCAGCACCATGACCGGATATCCCACTCAGTCACATTATCCTGACACTGAGCCAACCAGTCCTTGCACTATCCTAATAATGCCGAGTGTCTGGTTAGGAAGCGACAAGTATCAATTTTTAAGTCATTGGTTTGACTCGACCAGGGTTCGAACCCACAACGCCACGATCTACCAGCATGGGAGACGGACGCTAACTCATTCAGCCATCCCGTCTGGTTGAATGAGTGTGTGTGAATGAGTATGTATGAATGTGTGTCTGAATGAGTGTGTGTCTGAATAAGTATGTGTGAATGAGTCTCATAATAAATAGTTCAAATGTACATGTGTGTAAGAGAGTGTGCGTGGGTGTGTGGATGTTTGTGTGTGAGTGTGTATGTCAGTGTGTGTATTTGTGTGAATGTGTGTGTGAGTGTGCATGTTTGTGTGTGACTGTGTAAGTGTGACTGTGTTTGCATGTGTGAGTGAGTGTAAGTGACCGTTTGTGTGTATGCGCATGTGCGTGAGTAGCAATTGCGCATGTGAGTGAGTAGTAAGTGTGCCTGTGTGTGTGTTTGCACGTGAGTGAGTGTAACTGACTGTGTGTATGCACATGTGAGTGAGTAGTGCAAGTGTGTCTGTGTGTGTGTTTGCGTGTGAGTGAGTGTAACTGACTGTGTGTATGCACATGTGAGTGAGTAGTGTAAGTGTCTGTGTGTGTGTTTGCACGTGAGTGAGTGTAACTGACTGTGTGTATGCACATGTGAGTGAGTAGTGTAAGTGTCTGTGTGTGTGTTTGCACGTATGTGAGTGTAACTGACTGTGTGTATGCGCATGTGACTGAGTAGTGTAAGTGTGTCTGTGTGTGTGTTTGCGCGTGAGTGAGTGTAACTGACTGTGTGTATGCACATGTGAGTGAGTATTGTAAATGCGTCTGTGTGTTTGCACATGTGTGAGTGAGTGGTGCAAGTGTGCATGTGTGTTTGTGCATGTGAGTAAGTGTAAGTGTGACTGCTTGTGTGTGTATGAACATGTGAGTGAGTGTAAGGGTGACTATGTGTGAGTGAGTGTGTGTGCGGACAAGTGAGTGTATGTCAGTGTGACTGTGACTGTGTGTATGTGTGTGTGTGTGTGTGTGTGGAGTGTGTACGTGCGTGTGTCTGGTGTGAACCGAGAAGTCCGTAGCAGGCTCCTACTATCGCCAAACTTGTAAAACTAAGGGAGGCTATCAGGGATCGCGTACATATCTAAGGGAAAATAGCAGTCAAGTTAACATACACCTCCTTGGTTGGCACTTAAAGTTGCATAGTCCGAAGGTTTTGAGTTTGCCTCATTTTCTGAGATAAATATATTAGCTTTAGCGTCACGCTTTAGTTTGAAGTAACTTTGATTTTGATGATTAACTTATGAGATCTTTGAAGTGTAAACATACTAAATTAATTGTGGCATGCTTGTCAAAACTGACACCATAGGCTTCAGTTGTAATGGGTTCTATTCAAATTGATTTAGCACGACCTTCTATATAGCAACAAATGCTGAATAAGCGCACCAGTATTCAAGTTGGATATATGGGATGAAATCTGGATAAGTGTTCGGCTTTGGAAAATTTGATGCTTTTATCGGGCTTTGCAACTTTAATCTTGTTACCATTAGATACCTTGAAATATGTAACAGTTTTTTTTAACAATTTCTTTTCGTACATCTGAATTTGCCACCTGCTTCTTGGGCCTTCATGGCACGGATAATGGATGAACAGGCTTTGAGCCTTGATCAATGTTTTTAAAACAATACAAACCTTTAGAACAGCAGAATTTGAGATACGCCTCAATATTGGTTTAGATACTCATATGGATGTATTCAGTTCACAAAATCACATATCTCATAGTGTCACAAAATGTCGGCCGGCTCTTTTTGATTCAGATATATAACTTGCATAATATATATTACACATAATATATATTATTATAATATGTATGTAACTTACATAATATATATTATGTATATAACTTACATAATATATATTATGTGACATAACTTACATAACATATTATGTAAGCTATATACATTATCTTATGTAAGTTACATATATATTATACATGATATATATGCAAGTTATATATACAGATATGTTATACATAATACATCTTGTGTTATATATACATAATATATTATGTATAACTTACATAATATATCATGTATATATAACTTACATAATATATATAATCATGTAAGTTTCATAAATATGTATTATATGCATCACATGACACCAAACATGTTTATGTATATTATGACATCAAATACACACATATACATAACATAGATATGTTATACATCTCCACAAGTTTTAAGTCAAATTGATATCCACATATTCAGATTTATAAAATATTTACGTTATATACCTGAATATATAAATAAGTTCTATGCCATATTATATATGTGTGTAACATTTTATTTTATTTTTAAAAGAGAAATGCCGATTATTCGCAACCCTACAACATATGCAATATATTGCACTGAAACAAAGCGAGTGCCTGTTTCCATAGCAACACCTCTTTCAACTTGAAATCTCAGCAAATGTAAACATTAAACACAACAATCCCTACCACGAGCACGAGGACCCAATCTCCCTGAATGTGTCGCTGAGATGGCATTTGTGGCCGACTTGTAGCCGACTACGACCTTTAATCTAACCAGCGGCCAAGTTACGGGGTCCCTAAACATGGAACACAATTTCATGGCTCGATCCACACATTCAACATGGCAGCGGTCCAGCAATTCGGACAGATATCCACACAAGATAAAAATGGAATAAAACAACGCAAACCCTGATGGTGCGCTATCAAATATGGGGCGCTCTCAGAAACTGTGTACCACATATTTGGTTTGTAAATGATTAAGCCTTTTACTTAGGTGTGTGTGTGTGTGGGGGGGGGGGGGGGGGGTGGTAGCCAGTCAAATAGTTATTGTTACCTCTGTGTATTAGGTATGTTAGCAATACTACAGGTATTTAATCTATCCCACAAAATGTGTCAAAAATATGCTTATATGATTTTGTGCCAAAGTGAAAATTTGCATATCGACACAATGCATCTAACCCAAACTTTTTTCCTGGAAGACAATTATTTTTGCTTAACCGTAATCAATAAAACCTTGTTTGAATTTGTTTGCTAAAATGATGTTATGGATGTGCATTAAAATGATGTTATAGATGGATGTTACACAGTTAATTTTAACATTTTCTCAATTTGCATGAGATCAAAATCAAGAAGTGAGAAAAACAAAATGTCAACTCAGACACATGCATGATATGCAAACCTTCTTACGAACATGGATTCCGCTATTATTTAGAATGTTCCCCGCTATTATTTGGAATGTTTTCACTTTTGGTGTGCCACGTCACAAATGTGGTACACAGTTTGTGAAAATGACCGATATAACTACATGTAATATTGATGTTTTATCAAATTTAGACCGCTCTCCATAAGCTGCCAAACATTGCGGTAGGGAATCATTTATCCTATTACAGAATTGCCTACACATGTACTACCGACTCACACCTTAGCAAGCCTGATCAGTGAGCGCACACACCTGACCACTGTACACATCCTGCAGCCTAGTTGTTCACAGGAATAACCCAAACATGCTATACCTCGCATTATATACCATGCATAATCTCTGTAGCTAAAGAAGCGACTAATCATAATCAACCGCAAATTTAATAACGCCAGCGGATTAAATTCATATTTGCATGGTTTCAAATGTAATGATTATATATATATAAGTGTTGGAATGAAGTCAACATAATAATAAATGATAAAAATAATCCAATAATAGATAATACCATTAGTACTAGTAATAATGTAAGATAGAAACCGTGTGGCCTATTACTACCATATGTCTAAACAAGTTACGCATATATATTACAAACCTGGCTACCCCAAATGTCCTATTTGAATACTCCGGTGAAAGAAAATTGTGTACTTTCCAAAAGAACGTGTGTGCTTTTCCACACACAAAAAGCAATTCTTTTTAGGCAGTCAAAATTTGAATTTTGCGTGTTGGCATACCCCGGCTAAAACTGTACAAAATACGCAAAAGTTGTCTGGGTAGACAAGTCTGATATTACGTGTCCATTAATACATACAATTAAGCCAGTTCAACTTCGATATCGAAATACCAGAACACACCACACACGTGCAATCAAACAACAAGAGGTGCCCAATGCATATAAATAACTTAACCTACATCGATTTTGACAAGTTTCCTAAAAATAAAAATAAATTTAAGTTTAATCCTCCACACAAAAAAAAAGATATACAAAGACGCCTAGCCACTGTTAGGAAATGACGGCGTCCTTTTGGCAAATGTTGTGGGCGGTCTGAGTTTAGTTTTTTAATTTTTTAAAGATTTTATTTAAGATGGTACAACTTCCCGGCCGTTATAATTAACGCCTGGAATGGTTATTGCATAATACCATTACTCAGTATGCATATCAAAGTGTGCAGGGATGAGAAGAGGACATTCGCTAGAGAATAGAAGTCAGAGAGGCCCCAGAGTAAAGGTCATGCATTCAACAACCAAATTCGCACCATTACATGAGCGGAGTGAGCAATAATAAAAAATAATAATAACCATAATAACAATAACAACGAATATAATCTATTATATTTATATTATTAAATGAATAATTATATTATTCGATGAAAACATCGAATTTTCAAAATCAAGACAATTACCTTGATTTGATTCTACATATCAAGTTTAAATATTAGTGCACTTATTAAATATTTGTCGCCACATCGAAAGGAACACTGAGGTAATTGAATGGAACATGTTACTGCAGAAGCCCACATTTTTTGGCATGCTTTCCAAAATTCATTGTGTGTTTGCATTTAAAACATCTCAAAAGTTGGCCATTTAAAACAAACGTTTCTTCAAATTAGAGTAAGGTAAATTATAACGATCAACCGAATATATTTATCTCAGAAAATGACAAAAACTCAAAACCATCGGGACTCTGCAACTTTAAAAACAAATAAAACCTTTTTTATTATGATTAGTAGGTGTGTTCGGGCGTGCTGCTCGAGCAGCTTGATTCAATAAGGTCTGCAGGCACCGTATAGTTTGGTTGGTTATTGGAGTTTTACGTCCTGGCAACATCGAATAGTGTCAGGACCATTGATTGCTGGAGCGTTCCATCGGGAACGCTACCAAAGGCGGCCATGTTTCTGTTGCTGCCGTTACTCAAATTGGTGTTATTGTGATTGTAATAAACGGAGGGGAAAGGGTGGGGAGGTGCTTTTAGATCAAGACAAACAGTATGTTGCGCCATGTGTATAATATTAATAATAATAATAATAATAATAATGCGTAGTATAATGCTTTATGTAAATATAAATAGGTGGAGGAATTTGTGTGGCTTTAGATCGATTAATAACTACGTATTATACACATATATATACCTATATATATCGATTAATATCGAATCACATGAATACTAAAAGAATTATTTTTTTAATTAAAAGAAATAATAATAATAATAATAATAATAAAAATAGAAAACCCAGCCTAGTGGTCTCCGCTCATGTAAATAAACCAAATTGGTTCTTAATCAAAGAACGCGCGCAGTTATTCACCATTTACATGTATTTCCTCTCGCGGGCAGCGCTTGCAACAATTGACCTATCAAACTGGCATAGATGGTCGATGATGTGTTAGTGACAGAAGGCCCGCGCGCGGACATTTGGCTGTTAGATGGGTGGTGTGTGAACCTGCTGCCTCACCTAGCACACCTCACACAGTGCTCAACTTATATCCTCAAACCTCATATGGCACGGACTGGTGCATAGGTCTTACAATGCAATGTTTGTAGAAACACATGTCAGGTCAGGCACCCGCGAAAATGTGCAAATTGTCCCCTAATAATTCCTAATTTCAACCCCAAACCCAACCCCAATACGGCATCCACTTAAATGTGCAAATTGTCTCCTAATAACTCCTAATTTCAAACCCAAACCCAACCCCAATCCAGGCATCCACCTAAATGTGCAAATTGTCTCTTAATAATTCCTAATTTCAAACCCTAACCCAAACCTCAACCCAGGCATCCATGTAAATGTGCAATTTGTCTCCTAATAACTCTTAATTTCAACCCCAACCCCAATCCCGGCATCCACGTAAATGTGAAAATTGTCTCCTAATATCAACCTTCCCCCAACCCCAATCAAACCAACCCCCCACTTCTTAACACCTAATCCAAAGAGTGCTGTCAAACATCACTCTAGATCCTGTTTTCATTATCACGTTCTTCAACAAAAATTATACATTTTCTTTTTAATAAATAAAAAATCTACTTTAAAAAAAAGCTGTATTCATGTTTTGTTCAGCAACACCAAGAAGAATTTTAAATAAATTTGCAAAATACCTGCTCTTCAAGAGCTATGCTATCATATTTTAATCAAAATTAAAAGAGAATTTATTTTTAAATTTTATTTGACAAAATACCTAGTTTTCAATAGCAACAAAAGAGATTAAATACAGGGTTCACACACTTGGAGGAAGTCAAAATTCAAGCATTTTTTCAAGCACTTCGCAGGTTAACTTTACCAAAATTCCTAGACCGTACCCAGCAAAAAGTGACAAACTTTCTTTCCCAACATGGCGACACTATCGCTTTGATCTCATGGCTGCAGGATTCTTGCATAGCGAAATATATTAATTAATTAATTTAAACTATTTAAGGAGTTTCTACTTTGAGAAAGAAATGATCATTTTCAAAGGTTTTCCAGACCGCACGATGATTTTTAAGGGCATTCAAGCATTTGAATACATTACTTTATTTTCAAGGCATTTCAAGGGATTTCCAGGTAAATATGAACCCTGTAAATAAAATTTTAAAATATCTATTCTTCAAAAAATTGTTCAATCATATTTTATCCAATAACAACAAAAAGATTTTCAATCAATTTACAAAATACCTACTCTTCAAATTCTCTGCTATCATGGTTAACCGCCCCCCCCCCTCCACCCCCCACATCTTTCAGCCTTGCCATCAATGTTGGAAACAGAATTTCCCAATTCGCTAGAACATTTCTGGTATCATGTAGATGAACGCATTGCTTAATCGCGTGAAATCTCACACCCAAATCTATGCCTGCGCAAACATCAATAGATATAAATGTACGCACACATATACATGCACATACATATATATACATCTATACATACATTTACTATGTATAGATGCACATACATGCACATATAGATGCACACATATATGCGTGTCTATGTATGCATATATATAAATATATATATATGTGTATATATATATATGTATATATATAAATATATATATGTATATGTATATATATATATATAGATGTATATATACATGTATATACATTAAATATATATATATATATATATATATATATATATATATATATATATATATACATACACATATACACACACATACATACATATGCATACACAGACATATCTATCGTGTGTGTACACAGATATAACACACACACACACACACGGGTATTTTTAACTGGGGTTTTCTCTCCTGGCCCCACTGCGGGCACACTGGCCCGCATGTCGCGGCAGCTAGCTGCGGTCACGGGGTGTCTTAATGGTAAGCGCCAGGCGGAGACGACGGAGGTCACGTGACCCTTGAGACGGTTCGCTGATCAGGTCACCCACGGATCAATTTCACTCAACAACAAAAAAAGAGAGAAGAAATTGACATCACGGACGGCTGTTGGGCCCTGGCTGTGTCAAACCACAGCGCATGCTCAGAAAAGTAGTGACAATGATGCACTTGTCACGTGGCTGTTGCTGGGTCTGCAAACCCAATTCCAGTTCACCCTGAATGACGCTACACACCTGGTGTTGACAGCTCGTGTGAGAACTCAGGGTGTTTGTTGACAGCAATGTCGGCATTCAAAGTCTTTTAAGTCGACAGGGGTAGGGATGAGCGGCACCGTAAGAAAATATTAAATTATTTTTTTATAGATTTTATTTTCACTTTAAGGGGACATCTGACGTCGGGTAATGTATCAGTGCTTTAGTTTAAGCATATGCGTTGTGAGCCAGGGGGGGGGGTGAAATTTGAAGGAGAAAAATGAATTTAAGAAAAATGTAGAGATATATAGGTAAAATTTAGAGAGAAAATTACCTCTTTTTATTAACCATGGTAAATTTTGAAGAGAAAAAAAAGGATAAATTTTGAGAGAAAAAATTGTGTAAATTTTGGAAAAAAACCCTGATAAATTTGTAAAAACATTAGGTAAAGTTCTCATCCCTGAGACGGTGACCAAGAGGATAGCTGACGTTAGTGGTATGACCGCGTAGTTCTGGGTGACTGTTTTTCTTCCAGAGGTGACGTCATTGACGTATCCATGACGACGCTGGTGCCTCAGTCCTGTTCGGCCTCCTTGCCGACACACCGGTCCGCATGGATAACCAACGAGTCATAGTCGGGGCACAGCTCCTTGCATATCGGGCACTTCAAGTCCATCTGGAGGGAAGAGGGGTCAAAGAATTTGAGCGCCCGCTTTTCTAGTAGTCTCGTAAACAGGGCTGCAAAACAGCGTTATCGAAAAAGTGTTGGCAGGGTTAGGGTTACGGATATAGCAGTTGACCGACAACTTTTCTAGTTACTCCCTCGTGGACAACGCTGCTAAACTGTGTTATCGAAAGCCTCATACGCATTCGCATATTACGTATATAGAATCCTAGCTTAAGACATCAGAAATACAAATGACCGATATGTCTTTGGAAACACTGCCTCTTATCAGATTAGTAGCTTTGTTTGTAATCAATATTAAAACATTGTTTAAAAAAGTAACAAGTGAATATAATAATGGTGTGATAATACCAGAAGGGTTTCTTCCGAGTGTGTAGGTTGAGTTGATTTGGGCTCTTCGTCCAGTTCCCCTGGTGAACCTCGTCGATCAAAGTCAGCACCATGGGAATCTAGCAAATCAAATACCATAAAAGCAACAATTGCTTCCACCGTTCGACAAATATATGAGCATGTCTCAAAAGGTGATAACTCTTGTTTTTTTGTGTCGATTGTAACGATTGACACAAAACAGCACAGAAACGGTTACACTGAAAACACAAGGACATTTGCTTCAAATCAATATCTATTCTATTGGGATTATGAAACACCATGTAAAAAACAAATCAGTTTATCCTGAGAAAATGCATAAGCAGATAGTATGTTGATCGTTAAAATGGACAAAGTTTTGTCCCATATTGCTTAGCACCTTTTGAGACAGCCTCATATAACTGACAGTTTCTACCAGTACTAATAGTAGTAATAGTAGTCCTAGTACTACTATTACTACTGTGTAACATGACCTAGTGGTAGTAGTGGTGGTAGCAGTAGCAGTAGCAGTAGTAGTAGAAGAAAGTTAGTTAGTGCTGACTGCTTACCGCCATGTAGACAGCAAAGGCCATAATCACGGCGAGAAGTGTTCAAATCTTATTCTGTCATATTATTATCAGGTCATCACTTTCATACAGATTGCAAAAGCTTACAATTGAAGTCAAAATCCCACAATTACAACATAAATTTGAGGAAAGGTAAAATTCTAGATAATGTTGAAGATACCATTCTTCCTGAATTGGTGATACTGATGGTTGTTTTGGTCGTAATGCTCGCATTGCGTTTGATGCGAGGGAAGGAAGAGACCCTCCCCCCACCTCTCTCCCGCCGCCGCCCGGCTTTCTCACCTTCCCTGTCACCCCTCCCTCAGCTTTCTCCCGCCTCGCCCTTTTCTCCCTGCCCGCCGGCTTTCTCACCTCCCCCGCTTTCTCGCCTCCCCGCTCCTTCCCTTATAAGGCCACCCGCCGGCGTCCCTCAGCCATTCGCCTTCCCGCCGTCCTCCCTGCACAAGCTCTCTTTCTCTTCTTTGGCTCTCTCCAACTCGGACCTCTCCACGGCCGACGCACCTCTACCGACGCAGACGCACACATCATGCCTGGCAGCGGCAAAGGGAAGGGACGCCGGGGAGTCCGGAGGGCCGCCACACGCACGCCGGAGGCCGCCTCACCAGCCCCGGGCTCGCCCCCGGTGCCTCGCAACCGCCCCTCGGGCGACTGGGCTGCCGGCGTCGCCGCCAACCTCCAGGTGCTGGAGCGCATTACGATGCGCTTCGACACCCTCGACTGTGGCAGCTCCCATCGCGCCGAGGAGACGACCCCGGCCACCGCCCGCCGGCCTACGGCCTACTCCTCACCGCCCACCCCGGCGCCTCGGGCGCACGTAGTCGGGGGAGCGCTCCCACCGCCCCCGCCTCAGGCACCGCCCCCGAGGGCGATCCACCCGCAATACCAGCGCTACGCACGCCTCACCGTCCTGCCGCCGGCTCCCGCGCCTCCAACCTACGACCAGGACGCAGCCGACCACACCCCGGCATCCGCTGCCGACGCCGTAAGGGAGATCCTCGCGTCGGCCGAGGCGCAACGTGCCGCGAGGAGGAAAGGCATTTCCCCCGACTACCTCTTCCCCTCCGACCTCGTCGAGAGAGGCCCCGAGCGGAAACCAGTCAAGCGGGGGGAGGCGACCAAGGACGAGTACAGCCTCGCCCTCCTCACCCTCCTTAGCCACCCTACCTTCCCCGCGCACTCCCTCCCAGGCCTGAACCACCACGCCCTCACAGTTCTACGCGACAACCTCCTCTACCCCTGGCCTACCGTCTGCCGGTACTCGGAGACCGTGTTCACCTGGATAGCGGACGGTAGGCTCCCCCACGGGTGGCACGACCTGGTGGCCCTGAACATGGTGAGAATGGAGATTCTCACCATGCCCGCCCCCCAAGCCGTCCCGACAGCACCAGCCTTCCGAGACGCAGACCTCCCCCGAGGCGCACACCAGCCCCGGACCCACGCCGACAGCCGCCCCACTTACAGCCGGGAAGCTCACGGGGCCCCCTGCACCGCCTGGAACCGCGAGCCCACCTCATGCGATCGGGCCGCCGTCGGGGAGGCCCATGGCGAGGCGGGGGCCAGACAGCGGCACATATGCGCCTACTGTGCTAACGTGAGGAGGATACTCACCATGCACAGTGAGGCCCTATGCCTGTCCAAGCAAACCCGTGAGTGCCAGACCCCGGCCGCCTCGGCGGATTTTTGATCCACCGGCCCCCCCAGGCCGGTCCGGGGGGCCATAACCGGCGCACCACCTACACCCCTGCCGACAACCCCTTGACCACCACCGACAACCCCATAACGACCACCGACCGCAACGCCACACGCCCAGCAAAAGCCACCGGCCCGCAGCCGGAAAGCCACCGGACCCGGACCGCAAGGAGCACCAACGGCTCCCCACACACGCGGCCCAAGCACGGAGCCCTAGGCGCTGACCACCACAGCACTAGCCGCTCCATCCACAACACAGCCGGGGACCATCACCTCGCGCCGCAGGCTCCAGACGCCGCCCACACTGACCACAAACCCTCCCTAGACATCACAGCCGCCGACCATCACGACCTCCACATCTCCCCCGGCGACACCGCCTTCCTCAACCCACCCGACCCCCCCCCCCCAGTCCTGACGACTTCGCTGCCCCCCCTCTCCGACCCACGCCGCACCTCCTCCCCCACCCCCCCCCTCTCCCACCCACGCCCCACCTCCTCCCCCATCCCCGCCAACCACCACCTGCGCAGCTCTCCAGGACACGGGCCTCCCCAACTTTTTGGCCGCCCGCATCCCTGTCGCCGTAGGCCCCCGACTCATCACGACACCCAAGACCATCACCGACACGCAAGCCACCGCTAGCGGGACCCACCACACATCGCCGACCTCAGAGGCGTGCACGCCTCCGGCCCCGCCCCGCCCCCTCGGTGCCCCGAGCCCTCCTCCTTTTTTGTGGAGGCTCTCGGCGCCCACCCGAACAATTCAAGCTCCCCGAGCTCTTTACTCTAAGATGTACCTGACCGCTCCTTAGAGCCTTTCTTCTGCTTCACCGCATTTGACTTTTGTATATAGCTGCTTATTTTCCCTGTTGTTCTGAGGCGTTAAATAAAGCGCCTTTTCTTCACCCCCGCCTTGCTTTCTTCCTTTTCGCGCATCAATAAACTATACAAGGCAGCATAGTCCTGCCGCCCTCAAGAAGGCTAGGATCGCTTCTTGTTTTATATTAGTCAAAAGATCACACATGGTGTTTGCGTTGTAAAATTGTTGGTGCAAGGCCATAAAATCTACACACTTTAATCAAATGCGTATGATCGTCAGTGGGGACTGACAATCAGGGGGAGGGTCCCCTTTGAGCAGAAAAGCATGTGTAAGTCACAAGTGGCCAGTGCAGCAATGGCTAAGGACCAGTTGGTCCCGCCGAGCCCCCGCATAAATCTGTGGTGGTTTTTCCCCACAGATGGGACGATTTCATATAATTTGTTATTTGTGTCTCCATCCCACTCATGCTGCCATAAGGATTTTATTTGAGCGAAAACAATGGTTCTCAGATCAGAATGAGGTATCAAGACATGGTGTAATGTCATAGTTCAGAGCGCCTGAAAGGCGGTAGAGTAATTATATATTCTAATAACAGAAATCCGCTGGTCGCACCACTGCTCTTACCCTCCTCCTCGATGGCGTGCCTGGAGATGACGTCACGGGCGCCCTCTACCGACAGAGTTTGGAGTTGCTGCTCCAGGGTGTAGTTCCGCTTGTACACATCCTCCAGCTCCTCCCTGATCCGCTCATACTCGCCATGCGCCTTCTCCCTAGCCTTGCGCTCCGCATTGAAATCGCCTATGTAGACCTCTGCCTGCGCAACAAAAGGAGCATGCACAATTTTTAATAATTGAATTGAATAGAATTGAATTAGTTTTTACCATACAATATGATATGGAGGAGTTGGTCGGTATCCCCACAAGGGGGCGTTGCGGGCGGTGGTGGTGGTGGTGGTGGTGGTGGTGGGGGGGGGGGAGGAAGAGGTGATCTCGTCTGCACACCCAAATGAATCGCCTATGAATTAACAAATGAAAGTATCGAAGCAATTTAGCAGTTTATCAAATAATGGAGCGAGTTGGTACCAAAGACCCTATAATACTAAGACGGCTCACTCCCTATGTCTCCCATTGTAATGTAAATTTTGCAGTGCCACCTTGTGATGGGTTTGATCAGCCCGACTGCTGGTTGGTGTTTCACATGTAAACACATACAATTATATTATACATGAGATAGGTAAGTATGAATACACATCAATATGAAATTGATATGAACAAATACACATCAGCATCATCATCATCGCCATCATCACCCATCTTTCACATTCGTAAATACATTTATACATATAATATAGCACCTGTTTAACCAAGAGAACAGCCAGCGCACCAAGTGGTGGGTTTGATCATTTTGATTACACAGTACAGGCTGAGTGAGCCGTCTTAGTGTTATAGGGTCTTTGGTGGTACAGGCATGAGCCAGAGCCAGGTGAGGAGGAAGCAGCCAGGTGGCAGCACCAGGCGAGGCAGAAGGCCTGACTGGTCGCTTCTGTAGATGAGTGTCATTAGTTGGTGCAGTGTCAGTCGATGTGGATAGTTCATGGATAATCGTTTCCGGATAATTATATTTGTATACTCGTATAATTGCTTATACAGCACATAAACAATAAGTTTAGAAAATTGCAGGATTAACAGGGGCCCAGCTTCTATATACGCAGGTACACAGCTGCGTACCACCCGAGATTACAAATATCTATTTATTTATTAAAATAGATTATCTAAATGGGTTTATACTATATGTACTATAGCGTTCTTTTCCATCGGCGAAAAAATCTGCGTACCACATGAAAATCCGAATCAAGGCGGGTCCATGGTTTGTCATTACAGTGTTCACCGCCTCCCAGACAGAAAGAAAATAAATGTTCATCAATCAATGCAAAGGGGGTGGGATGGGGGAGATGGACGATTTTTTTTTTTTTTACAATTGTCATCTACTGTAACCCAGATAAGAGTCGCAGATATGTTATAGGATATTATCCTTTGCAGACAAACCAAGACCAATAGACTAGATCGCCATTTCAGCCGCGTGGTGCATTATGGGATGTGTGGAAGAAAAACAAACCCGCACGAAGCACATGGCACATGCTAATACACTGGGTGCAGCTATGAAATGTGCTAGTTTCAGCTCATCTCAGCTCTTGTTTGAAACGTAGAATATATATAATAAATTAAGGTGTTAATCTTTTTTATCTGGCATTGCATTTACTGTTTGTTGTTTGTTTGTTGTTTTACTTCCTAGCAACATCTAAGATCATATCAGGACGGGTACCGACTTGTGACAGTACGCGCTCATGGCGAGTTTAGATCCCGGCACCATGACCCGATATCCCACTCAGTCACATTATCCTGACACCGAGCTAACCAGTCCTTGCCCTATCCTAGTAATGCCAAGCACCAGGCTAGGAAGCGACAAGTATCAATTTTTATGTCAATGGTTTGACTCGACCGGGAACCGAACTCGCAAACTCCCGATCTTCAGCACGCAAGCCCTGTGCTCTACCGATTCGGCCACCGCGCCCGGTTGCAATTACTTCAATGCAAAGAGATGTGGGTTCGAGTCCTGCTCTAGGCGCAATATTTACTAATATACTTAATATACTATTCGTACCCACTACAAGGGTGATCAGAAAATAAAAACAATATACCTATCAGAACACCTGATACTAAATAATCACCATGTACCTGCTACTGTGTGAGAAACAAAAACATTGTATCACCTCCTACTGTTTGATAAAATTAAACGACTACAACTGGCCAGCATTGAAAACAAGCCCGAGCACTCGAGCTTACATGCTATGGACAGTATAAACACAGCATAAAAAAAAACTAAAAAAACTTCAATCTAATCAGTATGTCTTATACCATCTGCATTTAGATCTAGAGAAATATGGTCACTCATATGGTCACGCAGACTAGTGTTAGACCTATAGCAAGTCAGTTTTACTTATTTTATTCATGTTTTTATTTATATCCTAAGGTTAATAACATCTGTAGGGCTAGGAAATAGGTAGGGTTAATTAGATATTGGTTATATATTTCTTTGAAACAAGTTTCTGTTCATAGATTTGACATTTTAATATTTAGATTAAAAATTAAACATGGTGATTAAATATCAGCCTGTGAAGTGACTGATTGTTTTGTGGGGAACTGTATATTTCTTAGCTCAAAATGCTTAGCTATGGCTAGTTTTGTCTTAAATATATTCATTATATTGCATGTGTGCATACATGTTTATGCCAAATTGTTACGTACTTTTATAAATCTTTATTAATTTTGAATAAAATCGAAGTTTTGCCCTACATGTATCGGCAAACTCAATGGCCGAGCGCCTTTGTTTTTCTCTCGACACCGTTTTCAGTGTATGCGCATTCGGAATGGCGATCTCGTCTATACAAATATGCTTATTAAGCAACACAGCACCCCCCCACTAGGCTTACCTGGCATGAGTGACAACGGTTCCCCAGGCTGCTCAAGTTACCAAACCCATACAGACAAGCTACCAAACCCATACACACATAACTACAAACCCATACACGAATGTAACAAAAGCTGCTACATTCCTATAATATTTACATCAATACTTTTACCGTATTCTCGCGGGTTAATGCCCATGGCGTTTAAACTGGAAAATCACTGAAGTGGGCGTTTACCGACACATGGGTGTTTAAGGGAGTGGACGTTAACGAAATATTGGCCAAGTGGGGGCGGAGGGCGTTAACACACATATGGATGTTAACCGATGAGAATATGGTATATTGCATATAAGTATCTATAAAGATGATCAGGGTGATGGATCATACAGGAGTTACATAGTTTACAGCATCATAGAGATACATAAAATACCTAAATACATATTCGTAGATGTTATCAGTGAAATCACTAACTCAGTGAATGCAAACAAAATGTAAAATTTGTTATGAATATATATATTTTTTAATTCAATAAAAGATTTTTTGTCGAAAAAATATATATTTCTTTTTAATTTTGTGTTTGTGGAATTCTTGTTAAATTGTGTTTAAAATTTGGCACCTGAGCCTTGAGGACGGGAATGATCTCTTCCTGGAGCCGCCGCAGCTGCTCCCGTAGATCCTCGATCTCTGCCTCCTTCAGCACCAGGGCCTCCTCTGCAGTGATGATCTGGGCGGTGAGGTTGTCAACCTCCTCCTGGAACTCCTTCTGGTGGATCGAAGTCCCCGCCTCCTGGATAGGATGGAAGCAGACGCGTGTCATTCAACACAAATTGTCGTCTGCTGTAATCCAAATATTATTGTTATTGGTGTTGTTGCCACCGGGCTGGCCCTACACCTGTATATACCGAGGTATATACCCGGCACATATATATATATATATATGCTGTATAAGCCATTATACGAGTATAATAAGGCCGGAAGCTTCCATCTGCTCCTCAGCTCTAACTCCTCCCTCAGTCATCTACTGGAGGAACCTATCTATTCACCTACACTTCCATCCTATTCACACTCAGATGCGTTGGGGGACACCACCCGTCTGTGCACGCCCCCCCCCCCCCCCCCCACCACCTCCCTCACCACCACCTCCACTGTTCGACCACTCCCCTACGGTATATCAATCGCTTTATTTGAGTACCAAACGATCGCCCATATAATACCACTATAACGATAAAAAAAACTTCCTAAACCGACTGCCTCCCTAAATGGACCATTTAAAGTCGGTCCCATGGTGGGTCGATTTAGAGAGCTTTTACTGTGTGTTATGGGATGTGTGGACATATATATAGTAGTCTGTACTTGTAATGTATGTACTTTACATAAGCGGCTCGTGCATATAGGGGTGTGCTATTGCAGTGTGCATAGCCGGGCCAGTGTGGTGGGGGGACCAGGATGCTAAGAATAAACCAGTCTTGAATCTCCACTCGATGTGTCGACACGTGTTGTTCTTTACATGGTGTCAGATGTTCTGAACCCATACAAATGGCGTTGACAGGATTAAAGCCTCCCGGACCACTTTCCCTAGAGGGGAACCTGGCATTAAACTGGAAGTCGTGGCTAAATTCGTACCAAATTTACGCAACCGCGTCAGGGGCTTCCAGCAAAAGTGAGAAAGTGCAGTGCTGCATATTTCTACATGTTGCGGGCGTACAGGCACAGAAACTACACCAGACATTTAAAATTCAAAGCGCCGATAAAGAAAAATTGCAGCCGCTAATTGACGCCTTTGAAAATTACTGTCTCGGACGAACAAGTATAACAGTCATACGGTACCGATTTCACTCATACAATCAATCGTCAGAGAACATCGACACATACATATGCGAAATGGAGCATCGCATTGGGTTATGCGACTATGGAGAAGTAGAAGACTCATTACTATGTGACAAGCTGGTCTGTGGAGTAAAAGACAACAAGCTCAGAGACAAGTTGTTACAGACTCCAAATTTAACTCTAGACCAATGTCGGGACATTTGCCGAATGAGCGAGAATTCGTACACGCAGCTAACTAACGAGAGAGGCACAGAGGAGAGTGTTGACAGTGTCGGTGCTCGCAGTGCGGAGCCGCAATGGCGGGTCCCGAGGAAAACCGACAGCACCACGTGGTCGAGCATGGACAGATCGCCGCTCAGCCTCAAATACAACACGCATACAATGCATAAAGTGTGGGTATACACATATCCCAAATCAGTGTCCTGCCAAAGATAAACCTTGTTTGTTCTGCAAGAAAATTGGACACTTCCAACGAGTATGCAGGGCACGGAAAAAAGGTGACAGCAAATATAGATGAACTCGACATAGAAGACGAGAAGCTCAATGAACAATTACAGCTAGCAGATATGGAGAGTGACGATTTACTCTTTATAGGTGAACTATCTGATAATGACAATTCAGAGCACAATCTATGGTATGCCAAGTTCAAGGTACAAAACGAAGTCATCAAATTCAAACTGGATTCAGGAGCTCAAGCAAATGTCATATCTAAAGAAGTATACGAGAAGCTACAGAATGTCGTGCTACACCCATCAACATGCTGCCTGGTGACCTACTCCGGAGAGCGTATTCGGCCGGAAGGGAAAGTACACTTGGAAGTCGGAGGACGTTCACTATGCTTCCAGGTCGCCGCCGCCGGCAGCCCGATCCTGAGTAAAGATGCGTGCGTGGACCTGAAGTTGATAAAGCGCATCAACGAGATCAAGTACGAACGAGTGAAACCCAAGCGCACGTCCAGCAGTCAGGAGAAACCAGCAGACGAACAAACGGCCGCAAATAACCTGGTAAATAAATATAATGATGTATTTAAAGGACTGGGTACTATCAAAACTAATGCTAATATATATGTCGATGAGAATGTAACACCATGTATAGACCCTCCTCGTCGCATTCCACATGCTATTGCAGATAAAGTCAAAAATGAATTAGACACTATGCTTAAACTAGGTGTGATTGTCAAGCAAGACGAGCCCACCCCCTGGGTCAGCTCAATAACGGTGGTTAGAAAGCCAAATAAAATTCGGGTGTGTCTCGACCCGACGAAGTTAAATCGTGCTATTTTGCGTACTCCATATCCCACTCGGACGATTGAGGAAGTAATTGCCAAAACCGCTAAAGCCAAATATTTCTCAGTCCTAGACGCCAATAGTGGCTACTGGCAGATCAAGTTAAATAAAAAAAGTTCACAGTTATGTACATTTAACACCCCGTGGGGTAGGTACAGTTATACACGCCTCCCCTTTGGGATAAAAACGGCCGGCGACATTTTTATTAATGAAATGAATATAATTTTAAAAGATTTGCCAGGAGTAAATGTAGTTACGGACGATATCCTAGTATATGGAGCTACAGTGCAAGAGCACAATTGTAACTTAGAACGAGTATTAAAACGAGCACGAGAAACAGGTCTAAAATTAAATCCAAAAAAATCTCTAATTTGTCAAACGCAAGTACAATATGTAGGTCACGTATTAACACAACAGGGTCTCAAACCCAACAAAGACCGAATACAGGCAATTACAGACATGATAGAGCCCACAGACAAGGCAGGGATACAGCGTTTTTTTGGGAATGGTGGGGTATGTAAATAAATTCATACCAAGATTTTCGGAAATCACAAAACCATTACGGGCTGTATTAAGTAAAGAAGTAGCCTGGCACTGGCAACATGAACAACAAACAGCGTTTGACTTGTTAAAGAGCCTATTGATAACAGCCCCAGTATTGCAATACTATGATGTGAATGAAAAAGTAACGATACAAGTCGATGCGTCAAAATCAGGGCTAGGGGCTACCCTATTTCAAAAACATAAACCTGTGGCTATGGCATCTAAAGCTCTAGATGAGGTACAGTCGAGCTACGCAGTGATAGAAAAAGAACTGCTAGCCATATGCTTCGGCTGTGTCAAATTTCATGAATATGTATATGGCAAAGAAATAACAGTCGAAACGGATCACAAACCGTTAGTTAATATAATGTCAAAACCACTGTACATGTTGTCCGCGCGTATGCAAAGGATGCGGATGCGTCTGCAAAACTACAATATAAATGTTATACATATAAACGGCTGTAATATGTATTTTGCAGATGCACTCTCCAGGGCCCACTCCACTAAAACAACGCCGAATGACCTTTTCGACAACCAGCTGTCCATAGCTAGCATCGACATGGCACCGACCATGCTGCAACGCGTAAAAAACAACATGTTGACAGACGACACGATGAAACAATTAATATGGTTAGTCAAAAATGAGTGGCCAACAGACAAACAAAAATTAACATCTAATGTAAAACCCTTCTTCACCTTCAGAGATGAAATAACGATAGAAGATAATATATTATTTAAAGGAAGTCAAATTATCATACCAGCTAAACTACAAGGAGAGGTATTGCAGTTATTACATGAGTCGCACATGGGAATAATTAAAAGCAAACAGCTAGCCCGAGACAATGTTTTCTGGCCAGGCATGAGTAAACAACTAGAAGACCTGATAAATCGATGCACAATATGCCAACAACATCGGAATCGGCCACATAACGAACCGTTAATATCCCATGAAATACCTAACGGCCCGTTCCGGAAAATAGGAGCTGACCTTTTCCAAATTGAAAATAAAGTATTTTTGATAATCATTGATTATTTCTCAAAATACCCAGAGGTGAGAGAATTGAAAAATACAACCAGTAAAGATGTAATAAATGCAATGTTTGAAATATTCGGGGCACACGGAGTGCCGGAGACAATCATATCAGATAACGGACCACAATTTGCTAGCCAGGAATTCGCAATGTTCGCAAATGCATATGGTTTCAGCCACGTGACATCAAGCCCGCATTACCCACAGAGTAATGGGCAAGTCGAACGGTACGTGCAAACAGTCAAAAGGTTAATAAAGAAAGCACACATGACAAATAAAAATTATAACATGGCATTATTAGACTACCGAAACACACCATTGTTAATCATAAATGCATCACCAGCACAACTGTTGATGAATCGCAGACTGCGGTCCAAATTACCCACCACAGAAAGTCATTTAAGACCGGTCATTCCGAAATCAAAAATAGTCCAGAGAGCTAAAATACAAAAAATACAACAGACCTACTACAACAGGCGTGCAGGGAAAGAACATGTAAAATTACAAGTAAACGATGCAGTTAAATACATAACACATGAAGGGAAATGGGCAGACGGACTAATTTCAAAAGCAAATAACCCGGGGCCCCGAGATTATGAGATCATTAACACGCAAGGACACAGACTCAAGCGGAATCGCAAACATATATTCAAAAAACCAAATACGGATAAAACCACAGAACAAGACACAACACGCATTCCTGACAAAACAAAAAAAAGACAAATAGCAGAACCACCGGCTAGTGAGTACGTGACCCGATTTGGTCGGGTCGTTCGCAAACCAGAATATTAGCCGTGACACGCACCAAAATAGAAGCAATTAGGCGTGCAGACACAGACAGGGCGACCAGCCGAAATAACAATTAGACACCTGCCAAGTCAAACACAAAGCGGCCAAGCAGAAACACAGGCGTATGAAAGACAAACGAAAAGTTAGTTTAAGTAACCCGAAGACCTATAAACGTATAAAACAAGACAAAAGTTGTTAGTATTAAGTTTTGATAACTTTTATATTTCAGACATATAGATATATGCACAGGTGTTAGACGTAAGAAGACCATGATTGTTACATTGTATAATATGTTCTGTTCAAAAAAAAAAAAAAAAAAAAAAAAAAAAAAAAAAAGGGAGATGTAATGTATGTACTTTACATAAGCGGCTCGTGCATATAGGGGTGTGCTATTGCAGTGTGCATAGCCGGGCCAGTGTGGTGGGGGGACCAGGATGCTAAGAATAAACCAGTCTTGAATCTCCACTCGATGTGTCGACACGTGTTGTTCTTTACAGTACTGACCTCTCAGGGAAGGAGCCATATAGACAGGTAGGCATGGGTAGGGTGGTGACATAAGGGAGCGTAGGGACACTGGCCCGGAATGCAAGAGATGTGGGTTCGATCCCCGCTCAAGGCGCAATATTTCGCATTTTCATCACCCTCATGACATATAAGTACATATAACCTAATATATACATATCATTTCTATCTTCAGTGGTACAGTGACGGGCAACTGTTGACGCGTGACTTCAGGCCTTGCCACCGAAGCCACACCACACTAACGTCGCAGTGCCCGACCAACGAGCAACTCCACATTCTCTTCACCCACCCACTACCCACACCTCACGGGAAGTATAATGTAAGGCTAAAAATTAAGAGTTGAAGATTCGAGTCCCGCTGGCATGGAGAATTGATCTCCGGTGGGGATTGGGAGGTGCTCCGTAGGGGGTGTGGGGGTGGGGGTGGGTGGGGGGGTGGGGGGTTCCGCGACCACCAGAACGAACAAGCAGAACACATAATGTAAAAAATCACTAAGAACCAATCAAATTAAAATAAGAACCATCTATAACTAGTCTTGGTGTTCTCTGTGGAGGAGTGGTTAGAGTGACTTTTTACTAGGTCGGACTCCTAATCTGAAGGTCGGTGGTTCATTCCCCATGCCCCCACCTCTGCAAATTTGGATTTCCACCGCTGTGTATAACTTACAGCGTCATCAAAGGCCAGTTTCTCTCATACCATGTCTATGTGGTGTGGGAGGTTAAAAATCCCTTGGGTCAGTAAAAGTGTAGGCTCGGGCTTTCTATCGATAAACTGTCTAATGGTGAAAACAAGTCTATTCAGACTTATCCAGAACAGGCAGTATAAATCTTTTTTTTTCTTCTTTAAAAAAAAAAAAAAAGTCTTGTCCCCGTCTCGTGAATTATCAGCAACAACAAAAGAAAAAATTTAAAAAAAGGTAAGGACAAAAACAATCGAAACATTTCCCCAAGTGTGTGCCACTCACCTGCTTGTAGTCTCCCTGCTTGCTGAGTAACTCGTGGTAGTCTGAACAGAGCTGATCGAAATTGAGGCGTAACTTCTGGAGACTCACCCTGGAGTTGACAATGAAAAGAGCCGGTTAGCTTCCAACACCGCGGCCAAAGTGTAAAGCGTAATAGTGGAGCTAAACACCTAATGAGCCGAGGGAGATAAACCCCCCAAGGAATATGGAAGAGAAGTGTGATCTTCGGAAAAATGTGCAAATTGAAGCAGTGCTCATCAACCAGATGGTGGCTAAAAAAAAGTGTGTGGTTTATTAAACTTTAACAACAAAAAAATGTATATAAAAACAAAGAAAAAAAGATTGTTATAAAGAAAATCGGTTATTAGTTCAACAAAGAAATGCAGGCATTTTGCACACTCGTAATAAAGAACACGAAATTCACAACATTTCAGATTTGTTTGGGATGTCTTTTTTTTTTTTAATTAGAAAAGAAATGTTATGAGGAACTCTGGGATTGGTATTATAGGTAAATTATATCTGATACAAAGGGAACAAAAAGGGCCATGCAAGCTGTAAAAAATCATGCTTTATTTTACTCTGGGGGAAAGTTGGACAACTTAAAGGGATAATCTTTAACAAAGAAATATATATATATATATATGTATATTTATATATATATATATATATCTATATCTATATATATATATATAAATGCAGGGTCCGTACACATGTGAAGATATGGAATTCAAGGCTATTTCACAGCTGTTTTTGATAGGAATTCAAGATTATTTTTCATTTGGATTTCAGGGGGGGGGAGGGGGAAACAACAACAGCAAATGACAATTTCAGACTAATTTAGATCAGTGGGGACAGTTTAATGGAATTCAATGATTTTCAAGACGAATTACCCAAAAATAGGTTAAATTCAAGGCTTTTCAAGGACTTGAAATGGGGCAATTGAAGTTCAAAAGACTCGTACGGACCCTGTAAATGTATGTTTTAGTTTGGACTTTTGTAATATATTTTAATGAGTAATTTTGTCACATACTCTTTTGAATCTTTTTCCTTTTTTTCTTGTAAGAGAGCAGACTCGATACTGGAAATTTTTGCGCGAAGATCCTCAGTCAATTGGTCTTCCCGGATTCTCTGACGTGAGACCTCAGCCTCTTGTACCATGAGCCGACCCTGAAGTTCGGTACAACTGAAATAATTTTTGGAAAGCTATGAGAATAATGTTCAGAATCTAAACTGTAAGCATCAGAGAATGTGGTAGATTGATTGATTGATGAAATGCTACCCATTCACAAAGAGTGAGCTAAGCGAAATTTAGTCTTTAATTAATTAGCGAATATGTTCATTGTTTGATCACTCCAACCACTGGGGATCCCAAATTGTGTTAGCTAAACGGTTGGTTGGTTTTTGTTTTACGTCCTAGCAACATCTCAGGTCATATCAGGACGGGTTAGCTAAACAGAATTTAGTGTTTAACTAACGAATTGTGTTCATTGTTTGGTCTCTCCAACCACCGAGGAGCCCAAATTGTGTTAGCTAGAATCATTTTTGTTGTTCCTCCTTGGAGATATATTCTAGCTATACTTGATGACAATAAATAAATACTTGAAGCAATAACGCAGGTCGAAGGAATGCAGAACTGAAGGCGTGTGTGCATAAAGAGCTATGTGACTTAGCTGCAATGAAACGGAAACCAACACAATATTGCATACAGATATGTTCTTGAAGCAAAAGTAAACTACACTATATTGCGTGCAACAACATGAATAAATCGCCTCAAACAAACTCCTATACTGACTACAAAAGCTCCATCCATAATGAGTAAAAAAAGAGAGAAATAAGTGCATCGTACAATAATCATATACAATTATAGCCGACACGGTAGCCACGTTTATCCGTAGGTTTTCTTTAGCCACTTTCAGAAGGACAGTAATATGTGCTTTTGTGAGAATGAGATACAAATTGCCATCAGTTGGTCTAACAATACAAGGAAGGAATCTGCATAAATGCATGAGAAAGGACAAAATGGAACCATAAAACTAAATATATAAAACCTTTAAAAAAAAAGAAAAACCCACGTTATAATAAAGCACAAGAATACTCCTTAATGTCTAATATATGAGACTGTCTCAAAAGGTGCTAAGCAATATGGGACAAAACTTTGTCCATAGTAACGATCAACACACTATCTACTTATGCATTTGCTCAGGATAAACTGATTTGCTTTTTACATGGTGTTTCAAAATCCCAATCGAATACATATTGATTTGAAGCAAATGTCCCTTTGTTTTCAGTGTAACCGTTTCTGTGCTGTTTTGTGTCAATCGTTACTATGGACAAAAAAGACGAAGAGCTAGCACCTTTTGAGACAGGCGCATATACATCTACAGTAAAACCTCTCTAACCGACCACCTCCACAGATCGACCAATCCCCTATATCGATCGCTTTATTTGGGTCCCAAATGATCCCCACATACAATACCATTGTAACGATAAAAAAAAACCTCTAAACCTACCACCTCTCTAAATGGACCATTTAAAGTCGGTCCCATGGTCGGTCGATTTAGAGAGGCTTTACTGTACATTTTATCATGAATCAAATCTGCAATCCTTTTGCCCTGATGTACATTCCCCCCCCCCCCTCACACACACCCCCGAATTGCTGCCTTGTATAATGGTGGATATAAGATTCACATTCCAGACGCTCCGTGGTTAAAGGCTATGTAACAGACCTGTGTTTGTACCGCTCGATGTCGTCATTAGTGTCCTTTAGTCGCTGCTCAGAGTTCTGCAGCTCGCCCACTAATGACGTCACCTGGGCGCGCAGCACCATCACGTCCTCGTTGTAGTTTGGATGCTGCACAGTAGGGGGCAACGCAAATCAGAATTAGGTTGGTTGGTTGGTTGTTGGGAGTTTTACATCCTGGCAACATCTCAGGTCACATCATACCAACTTGTGGCAGAACCCACTCATGGTGACTTTATAGTGCTGCCCTACTGGGACATCAGGCCACCGACACCATGACCTGATATCCCACTCAGTCACATTATCCTGACACTGAGCTAACCAGTATGTGCCCTATCCTATTAATGCCGAGGCTAGGAAGCAACAAGTATTAATTTTTATAAGTCATTGGTTTAACTCGACCGGGAACCAAACTCCGGATCTCCCACACGCGAGGCCCGCGCTCTACCGATTCGGTCACCACGCCCGGTTCCACAATTAGGTCATTTGGCAAGTTTGGCACCAAGAAAAATGGGTGCTAATTTAATTACGACACAGTCTTTTTTTTTTACTTACTGCATGTGAGAATGAAGCAGATTAATCCGACAAGGATTGAAATAATAATTATTTCAACTGATAGTTTCATTTATGTACCAAGAAATTGTACTGTACGGCCGGAAGACCAGTGCTCTGGCCCTAACAAAAGACATTATTCAATGACTAAATGACATTTTAGTACAAAAATAATCTATATATAATACCATCGGTGGTTAAGTGTTAGGCTAGTTCTGATCACTACTATATATATATAGCAGTGCCTGTATTGTAGAAGATAAGAAGTGACCTCTCGCTATAGGGGCTGAGGCTACAGTACCAGTTTCAGTTGTGCCTTCAGGTCGTCGATCTGGTGTTGGTGCGTCTTTGTTAGCCTCTCAGTCGTCTTTTGCAATTCCTCACTACTGGCCGCCAAGAGTAAGTCCTTCTCATGCAACTCCTGTCGGAGGGTCTGCACCTGAATAAAATACCCGAAGTGAGTTTAGAGCAGGTTCATTCATGGACAACTGAACAGTCTGAATAAAATAGAAAAAAGTATGGGGATAGCGAGTTTATTCAGTAACTGTAGCTAAATAATACCAGAAGTATGTCTACAGTAAACTCATTTACTAACCGCAGCTAAATACAACGAGAATTATGTCTACAATGAGTTTATTCACCAACAACCGCAACGAAATAATACTAGACGTATGTCTACAGTGAGCTTATTCACCAACAACTGCAGCTAAATAATACCAGACATGTCTACAGTGAGCTTATTCACCAACAACTGCAGCTAAATAATACCAGACGTATGTCTACAGTGCGCTTATTCACCAACAACCGCAGCTAAATAATACCAGACATGTGTTTACAATGAGCTTATTCATTAACCACAGCTAAATAATACTAGAAGTATATCTACAGTGAGCTTATTCACCAACAACCTCAGCTAAATAATACCAGAGTATGTCTACAATGAGCTTATTCATGAAATGGAGCTAAACAATACCAGAAGTATGTCTACAGCGAGCTTATTCACCAACAACCGCAGCTAAATAATACCAGACGTATGTCTACAGTACGCTTATTCACCAACAACCGCAGCTAAATAATACCAGACATATGTCTACAATGAGCTTATTCATTAACCGCAGCTAAATAATATCAGAAGTATGTCTACAGTGAGCTTATTCACCAACAACTGCAGCTAAATAATACCAGACATGTCTATAGTGAGCTTATTCACCAACAACTGCAGCTAAATAACCCCTCATGTATGTCTACAGCCAGCTTATTCATTAAATGCAGCTAAATAATACCAGACATAAGTCTACATTGAGCCTATTCACCAACAACTGGAGCGAACTAATACCAAAACTATGTCTACAGCAACCTTATTCATTAACCGCAGCTAATTAACACCATGTCTACAGCAAATTGATTAAGGAAGTGGTGAGCACACATACAGTAAGTGGCATTTTATTAAATGTAAAATATTTGCTAGGACAATTTCATTGTAATGCACTCCAGAAGAAAATAGAAGTCAACAACCGTGCCAACTCTAATCACCAGGAACCATGTGCTTATGCCTGATGGCCTAAAAGCGAGCTTATGGTTCAAAGTAAACTTAGTGTTGGGCCTATAGTGAAGGATAGGGGCGGTGGAAACAAACCCCACTTCCGGTCACGTGAACACTCCAGGACCAAGCTTCAATCAGTCCCCCCTCAGCAACCAGAGAACCCTTTCCCAGAAGAGGCATATTGTGAAACAGGGTTTGTACGCTTGAAGGAAAGTCAAAATTCAAGGGTTTTTCACGCACTTTCCAGGTCAACGGTACTGGTTGGTTGGTTGGTTGTTGGAGTTTTACGTCGTGGCAACAGTTAAGGTCATATAGTGCTGCCAAACTACGAGACCAGGCCACCAGCACCATGACCTGACATCCCACTCAGTCAAATTACCATGACACTGAGACAACCAGTCCTTGCCATATCCTAGTAATGCCAAGCGCCTGGCGATGAAGCGACAGGTATCAATTTTGTAAGTCATTGGTTTGACTCGACTGGGAATTGAACTCCCGACCTTCCGCACGGGAGGCCTGCGCTCTACCGATTCGACCACCGCATCTGGTGTCAATGTTACTAAAATTCCAGGACCTTACCAAGCCAAAATGGTGACTTGTACAAATTGGCGACTCTATCACCTAGATCTCACGGCCGCGTGATTCTCACAATATTTTATTTGTCACAAAATTATCATTTTCAAGGGTTTTCCAGACCGCAAGATGATTTTCAAGGGCATTCAAGGGCTTGAATATGTCAGTTTTTTCCAGGGTTTCCAAGGTTTTTCCGGGCGCATACGAACCCGGGTGAAGTCCCGAATATGGAGCCCCATTAAAAACCCGCCTTAAATCCTTACAATCACTAGCAACTCAAAGCACAAGTAACACCTTGCAACTGAAACAATAACATAACAATATATAAATATATATGTGATACATAAGTAATTATGCGAGCATAAAGGCGCGGGAGGGAATTGTCATATTATTGTTCATTATTATTGCTATTCGATGCCATACTCTGTGTCTGGCCCTCTCCATGTGAGCAGTGGTGCCGCCACCGGCAGGAATCCTAACCAGGGGCACTCCCCACAGGGTTCCCACTCTTTTTCAGGCTTCTTTTTTAATGACCTTTTAAGTACTTTTTAGGACCATTAAGAGTGTTTGGAAGGACCAAAATGAGGAAATTCCACAGGCTTCTGAGTATGCTCCACTAGTCCTGTTGCCCATCAGGTGGGGAGAAATTCCAATGTAATCTTTGGAGGACAGCCAAGGTCGGCCCAAAATTATTCTGTCTGCAGTAACCGTGAGAAATAATTTCGAAATGACACCAAAGGTCACCTTTCAAAGAACATATGAAATGTCGGGATATATATATATATTTTTTATATACAAAATAAAGATGGATTTTAGAAACAAGACAAACATTTTTTCCAATATAATGACATCCATAAGTTTTAATGACTTATAATACTTTTTGTATAATTGTAGAACTTTTCAGTACTTAATTTTAGCATTTTCAAATATTAGTACCATTTAGGTTTATTTTATGACCAGTGCGAACCCGGTCTACTGTGTCATTTGCGCCTGAGAATTTTTTTAATAACAATTTAGCATAACAGAAACATATTATTATAAACTTAAAATCGACACAGACCATTGTGTTTTGTTTTGACAACCGCGCCTGGAGCCTGGTGATCTTTTGCTTCTCCTCCTGCAGCTCCGAAGCGGCTACTCCATCTGCATTGTGCGTCTGCTGCGGCATTTCCCCAGAAGTCGCCTCGTCTCTGTTGCTCTCCCTGGAACTGCCCTCTGCGTCCTGGTTCCAGGTGCGCTGGTCCTCGAGGCACTCGTTCAGGTCATTGATCTGCTCCTGGAGACTGTCGCTGGAGGTGAGCAGCTCCTGCTTCTCCCTGATGAGCCGCTCCTGAAGGGGATCATTGTTCGGTTTATTAGTTATTGCACAACAACAAAGACAATGTATGACAAGACGCGCCACTCAGCACGCACTCTTACATAATCATAGAGTGGCGCCATCCCATGGCAAACAAGGTTCATTGGCTTTGATCAGGTGTAGTAGTTTTCTTGCTCAGACATAATCACAATTTTTATTTATGTATGGCACAGATTAAAGTATGTTTGAATTTAACTATACTATAATATTGTTTTCATTATTAATATTAGGAGATAATATACTATAATTGTCGTACAGTGTCTTTGATGGTACAGCAGTCAGGGTGGGCTAGGGAACCTGTCCCCTTGTTTCAATGGTACAGCAGTCAGGCAGGGCATGGGAACCTGTCCAATTACCTTGTTTGCTGTATTTCACAGGAAAGTGCTGAGTGGCATGTCTTGTCGTACATTGTCTTTGGCAACAAGCAGGGATGAAAGTGGTATCCAACAACAAAAACGCGGAAACCTGGGCGCCAACGGCGAATTTCCGCGAAAACGGGGATACTGCATCCACCCCCCCCCCCCCCCCCAACTGTCGGGGAATTGCGCAGGGGGGGGGGGGCGGGAGAATGCCGGAAGTCAGGTTTCAACTCTCTTTGTTGTTTCTTGTTTGGATTTTATGATGTAGCAACATAACATCTCAGGTCATATAAGAATGAGATTCAGACAAGTCAATTGCTGTCATATATAATACACATATAATATATATAGTATATAATATACTGACATTTTCTGAACGTTAATCAGTGAATATCAACAATGGTGGAATTCCGCGGATTCGCGGGGATCTTCCATCCCTGGACAAAACAGGAATTGGATTGAGTTGACACTCTGGCTGGTCCCAAAACCTACCATTTTACCACCATTCTTTCAAAGGAAATGGACCGATGGATGGAGGGGGACAGACCGTTGGACGCTGGGACCGGATGTGCTAATCCACGCTAATCCGACCTTACTGCTAGGCTGCGGGAGCCCAGCTGGCTGTAGCGGTTGCTACGGGGCGAGCCGTGCACACGTTGGGGGTCGCGTGTTCCAGCCCAATATATGCGTCTGTGTGTGTGTGTGTGTGTTTGTTGTTTTACATCCTAGCAACATCTAAAGTCATATCAGGACAGGTACTGAATTGTGACAGTGAGTTTTATAGTGCTGCCCCACTGGTAGACCAGGCCATCCATGACCCGATATCCCACACAGTCACATTGTCCTGACACTGAGCTAACCAGTCCCTATCCTATTAATGCTGAGCGCCAGGCTAGTAAGCGACAGGTATCAATTTTGTAAGTCATTGGTTTGACTCGACCAGGAACCAAACTCCCAATCTTCTACAGGTAAGGGCCCGCACTATACCGATTCGACCCACCGCGCCCAGTACCTAGGCTGCAACCCGTATCCTTGCAATAGTAAACCCCGGGAAAAAGGTCATCCGCAGGATAAGTGCAATGACTGCCTTCTTACATCCGACCCCTTGGATGAGTAGAGGCCGGGGATGAAGGGGAGGGGGGGGGGGGGGGGGGGGGGGGGTCACGTGACTGACCTGCGTCTCCTGCTGCTTGACGGTGAGCTTCTTGAGCTCGTTGCATTCCCGGCCCTGCTTCTCGTTGTCCTCCCGTAGCCTCACCCGCTCCGAGTCGACGTTCGACTTGGCCTCAATCAGCTCAGCGATCTTGTCGTTCAGCTTCTCCGTCTGCTTCTGCAGGAACTTGTTCTGCGCCGACTGCAGCTCGGCCTGCTTCTCCGCCTCCTCCCGCTGCTGGCGGAGGGAGTTCATCTGAGCTGATAGAGAGGGACTCTCCTCCTTGGTCACAATAAACTGCAAACGGGGTGTGTGACAATTGATCAGTATTCTTGTGATTTATTTTAGTACATACGCACATTTTATATATTTATATATATATATACACATTATATATACCTATATATTATCATCATATTATATATACATATGATATATGTGTGTATATATAATATAAGAATAAATTATAATACAAGGATAATAAATAATATAAGGATAATATATATATAATTATATATATTATATATAAATGGGTCATTTTCTGAAATTGGGCACCATATATTTCGTTTCCATGTTAAGATGGTGATAATTAAGTCATTCTTTATTGTAATAGCAAGTCAAATAATGATTGTTGCCGTATGTCAGCAATACAATATGTATTTCATCTATTCCACAAAATGTATCAAAATCATGTTTGCATTATTTTGTGGTAAGTGAAAATGTGAAACCAAAATATACACAAACTCCTTTTCATTTTTTTTTTTTTGTAAATATGTTTATTCTGCTGAATAATTCTTTTGGCAGTGCCGAAGCACTGGTCTTCCAGCCATTTTTCAATTCAGGGTTATTTACACAAAAGGTATATAGAATAAGGTGTACTATACCTGTTGAATAGACAATTTGCACCATGTAACACAATGAAATTCTGAAACCCAAAAGTTCCATAACAATATGGTACAGTAGTGTCATATAACCAGATCAATATTAGTCAGATCAATGTGAGTATTTACATAGTATTTAGAATGTAAGCAGAAGTTATCTTCTGTATTCAGTTGGTAAACTAGTAGTAAGTTTTAATGTTCAGTTGCAGTTAGGCAAGCGCTATATAAATGTTGGTTTGTTAGGAAAATTCTAGTGTAACTCTAATGTAGCTAGTTATGTGAGTTTATGAATTATGTTTTTGGGGTGGGGTTGTTAATAATACACTGGACCATCTGTGACCAGTGAAGCAGTGGGACCAATCCCAGTGCATTTAGGTCTTAAATTTTATATTTTTACCTGGACTGTCTCTGTCATCGTATATGGTTGACTGGAGATAACAGAGGAACAGCAACAAATTTAAAAAAAGGGGGGTGGGGGGGGGGGGGGGGGGGGGGGGGGGGGGGGGGAGAGAGAAACCGAGGCTGAGGGTTTGGTGGTCTGCCACTTACGGTATGGTGACGCCATGGAACATACTTTACTGCAACTGCATAAGGGCCTGCCCAATCCGATGTACTCTTAGTGAGTTTTTAAATTCTAGGTAAGAGGATGCTGCCCTAGTTCTGGTTGGTAGGTTGTTCCACATCATGCTGCCTTTGTAAATTGGTGCTTTAATTAGTTTGTTTGTGGAAGGCTTGGGGACTTTGAGTAGAGTGGAATCAGCCCGTCTAGTATTCCTTTTTGTGTTTTCTATATATTGGGTATCTCTGGCTCTTCTGTACATAAGTGATAGGAGATGTGAATCTCTTCTAACCATTAGGTAATCTAGGTTTGCTTTGTCATGCATTTCCTGTACACTTAGTGTTTTGCCCCAATAAATTGTTCTTAACGCCCGGTTTTGGATCCTTTGTATCTTAGTCAGTTGCTGCTTTGTGAGCAATCCATAAATTATATCATTATAGTCTATTATTGGTAGAACTGTTGATTTATACAGCAGTAGGGCAGTGTTTTCGCTTATGAAGCTCCGCATCTTCCTGATTGTAGTCATTTTTAGTGCCAATGATTGAGTTAGTCTAGCCAGCTGTTGATTCCCATTTATCATTTTGTTTGCTTAACTGTAATCAATAAAATCTTGTTGAAATGTGTTGTGTACGTTAAAATGATGTTCTGGGTGTATGTTTGATTTCCATGTTACATGAATGATTTTAACGTAGTGTTCAATTTGCATAAGATCAAAATCAAAAAGCGAAATAGCTTTTCTTTTTAAACTTTGGCATATCCACATGTAAACATTCATATGAACATGGATTCTGCTATTATTTGGAAGGTTTTTCTGCTATTATTTGGAAGGTTTTCACTTTCGGTTTCCATGTCGCATGTATGTCCATGTGCCCAGTTTCAAAGAATGACCCGCATATTTCGTTTTTAAGAGTTGCATAATCCGATGCTTTTGAGTTTCTGCTATATTTTATTTATAGATAAACATATTAGGTTGATAATTACAATCTTCATTTTAGTGGGAAGTAACGTTAATTTTCAGGTGTTCATTTATTTGGATTTTTTAAAAAGAGATATTTGAAGTGAAAACATGCAAAGATAATTTTGATGTGCATATCAAAATGCTGAACATCAGATTTCAGTTCACTTGTGACATGCTGTATTCAACAGAATTCGTAATTTATCTATACAATAAATATTTAATGAGTGCATCAGTACCTAAGTTGAATATGTAGGCCAAATCTAGGTGTTTTTGGTTTTTTAATTTGAATTTTTCATAGGATTATTCAGCTGTAAGAAGCTTAAAGCTGCATCGTCCAATGAAATATCAAATTTTCAAAACCAAACCAATTTTTTAGATACTGATGCACTTATTAAGCATTTGTTTTTGCGTAGAAGGCAATACTGAGTCAATTTAACAGAACCTGTTACTGCAGAAGTCCATGGTGTCAGAATTTTGGCAAGCTTGCCAAAACTAATTTTCCATGTTTGCACTCAAAATATCTCAAAGGTTTACCAATTAAAATGAAAGTAACTTTGAACTAATGTAAAGTAGATACTAGTGATCGATCTAATATATTTATCTCAGAAAGAATATAGAAATTCAAAACCATTGGACGATGCAACTTTAAGGATAATTAAGAACATCCTAGTCTTTCCTTAAATAAATAAAAACTTACCCTTTTAATGAACATATATATTTACATGAATAAAGTACATGTCCATTATTATGATCATTAATAGGTGAATGATAAACTAAATATATCGTAAACCATTTCTACATGAACAAAGTATATACTAATTGTTATATTGCCTTATTATTTACTAGGTACAGAAGGTGATTTTAATTATGAATTACACCATGATATATGGATTTGTACAGGATTTCTATCACGGTAGTTTTAAACGTATTCACAACCTTACATAATCATGCTATCCCCTGCAAAATATTACTCCAGTAGCTGAAATGCCATTGTGGTTTTAAAAGCTATTTAATTCAGATTTGCTTAAAGTTGCATAGTCCGATGGTTTTGAGTTTCTGAAATTTTCTGAGATAAATACATTAGGTTGATCGTTATTATGTACCTTACTTTAGCTTGAAGTAACTTTTATTTTAAATTGCTAACTTTTGAGATATTTGAAGTGGAACCATGCAAAATTAACTTTGGCAAGCTTGGTCGTAATGCTCGCATTGCGGTTGATTCGTGGTGGGGGAGGAGGACCCCCCCCCCCCCCATCTTTCTTCCTCCCTCCGCTGCCGCTCTGACGCAACCCCCCCCCCCCTGCTCCGGCCTTATAAGCCGGCTGCTCTCAGCCACTCGCCTCTCATCACTCTCCTGGAGCACTCACTTTATCTTTTGGCTCCCATCCTCCTCCTCCTCGCCCCCGCGACGCGACGCCCCCGCGACTTCACCTCCGCACCAACATGCCTGCCGCAGCACGAGGACGAGGCCGCCCCACCGGCCGCCGGGGGGGCACGCCGGGGGAGGAGCGCATCCACCACCTCACACGATGCCGCCTCCGCGACATCGGCCGCCCCCAGCCTCCAATCCGAGGCCACCTCATGGGCCACCTCGGTCGACGCCCGGATGGACGCCCAGGCCGCCGCCATGGAGGCGCAGACAGCCTCCATGAACCACCTCACCGCCCTCGTGCAGTCCATGGCCACCGCCCCGGCCCCCTCCTTGGTGGACCGCCTCGCCGACCTCCTACAGGACTTCACCGCTGGGACGACCAGCCTCCTCCCCGCCCCCGGACACACGCCCCAAGACGTGCACCCCACCTACCGCCGATACAGCAGACAGAGCATCTACGCCACCCAACACGCCGCCTCCGCGGCCCGACTCCCCGCCGCCCCTCGCGCCGCCCTCGACCATTCGCCCACCTCCGCCGCCGAGGCGGTCCAGGACATCCTGGAGTCGGCCGAGGCGCAAAACACGGGACGGCGGAAAGGTATCCCCTCAGGATATATATTCCCTAACGACCTCATAGAGAGGGGGGCCGAGGGAAAGGCAGTGAAAAGGGGCGAGGCCACCATGGAGGAATACAACCTCGCCCTCCGGATGCTAGTCGCATCCGGCCTTCCCCTCGGACTCCCTCCCCGGATTACTCCATCACAACCTCACGGTCTTGAGAGACTGCGTCACCCATCCGTGGCCGACCGTGCGGCGATACTCCGAGAGCATATTCGCCTGGATCGCCGACGGACGGCTCCCGGATGGGTGGCTCGACCCAGTCGCCATCAACACCCTCCGGATGGACGTCATCACCACCCCCACGAGCGCTCCCGGGGGAGTCAGAGCAATAGCCCCTCGGGCCGCAGCCCGATCAGCCGCCCCCCAGCCCAGAGCCGCCCAATCAGCCGACCCCCGCACCCCCTATACCCGCGAGGCCTACGGGACCCCCTGCCCGGCTTGGAACAGGGATCCCGCCTCATGCGACCTCGCCCCCGCCGGTGAGGCGCACGGAGACCAAGGGGCCCGCAAAAGGCACGCGTGCGCATATTGCGCGAACGTGCGCCGTATCCTTACGGCCCATAGTGAGGCTGTGTGCTTTACTAAGCGCACCCGGGAGCGGGCCTCAGGCGCCCCCGCGATCACCTCGCCGGATTTTTAGTCCGGCGGCGGCGACTCACTCCTCGGCCACCCCCGCCCCACCCACCCCCCCGACCCAACCCCGCCACCCACACACACCGCCGCCCTGAAATCCAGAACCCTAACCGCCGCTCTGATGATGTCATTAGAGTCCCCCGCCGCCGCTCTGATGACGTCATCAGAGACGCCGCCCCCCGCCACACTAAACCCATCACCCTCGCCAACCGCCGCGCACCGGACACTCCCCGGAGGAGACCGGAAGCCGCCGGCCACAACTTCCGCCGCTCACACCCCCGAAAACCCATCCACGCCAACCGCCCCCCTCACATCTCACCGCCCCCCCCCCCGCCAGCGCAAGCGGTCGTCACATCTCTGCCGCAGCCCGCACCCCAGGACGCCCCCGCCGCACCCCTCAGAACCATGCCGCCACCACCCCTCACATCCAAGGCGCCACCCCCCCGCCACCCCTCACATCCAAGCCGACAGCTCACCCAGCCCCCACCGCTCCACCAACGCCCCCGCCACCGCCCCGCCACCCCCCCGGCGATACAGCATATATACACCACCTCCCCGACTTCGACGTCGACCCCCACCCCCACCCCCCCCCACCTCGACTCACCCTCCACCCCCTCTCCCCGAGACTTGACCTCCCCCTCTCCTGCACACACAGAACCTCCTCCCCCACCCCCCCCCCCCCCCCCCCTCCCCAGCGACCTCGGAGAGCCTATCGCCGAGGTCATCAGCCCCGCCCTCCAGGATACCCTCCCCGCCGCCCCCTCCTGCGGCCCCATCCCCCCACGCCTACCGCCCCACCCTTCTCTCCATATGGCCCCACCTCTCAGGCACGGCCTGGAGCTCCCACTCCACCTTCTCCCGGGCCTACCACGCCCTCCGTGCTGCGGGCCTCCCCAACTTTTTGGCTGCCCGCATCCCCCTCACCTCAGCCCTCCACATCCCCGCATGGAGAAGCCGCCTCCGGGACTACCACGATAAGGACCTCGTGGACCTCCTGGAGTTTGGCTTCCCGGCGAACTACTCCGCTGGCGCCCCCCCCCCCCCGCCCCACCTACACAAACCACCGCGAAGCGTCGGAGCACCTAGTCCACCTCCGGGACTTCATAGCCACAGAGCTCACCCACGGCGCCCTCGCCGGCCCCTTCCTAGCCCCCCCGTTCACCCCCTGGACACAGGTCTCTCTGATGATGACCCGCCCCAAATCCGACCCGGGAAAGAGGCGGGTCATCGTCGATCTCTCATACCCTCCCGGAGGCAGTGTAAACGTGGGGATACCCCGCCGTGAATACCTCGGGATCCCCCACGCCTACATGCTCCCATCTGTCGCCGACGAGGGGCGCCGCCTCGTTCACGAGGGCCTACACCTGGACGGCCGATATCTCCAGGGCCTACCACCAGCTGCGCGCCGACCCTCTCTCCTGCCCCCTCTTCGGGGTCACCTTTGAGGGGGCCACATGTCGACCTCGCCCTCCTCTTCGGATGCCGATCCTCGGGCGCCGCCTGCGTCAGGGTCACCGCGGCGGTGGCCTGGATCCTCCGGCGGGAGGGCTACCACGCCCTCGTCTATGTCGACGACTTTGTCGGGTGTGAGCATACCTACCTGAGGGCCCGCCAGGCCTTCGACGGCTTCATCGCCCTCGGCCTGGAGGTCGCCTCAGGTAAATGCCACCCTCCGGCGGTGCGGGTCTCCTGGCTCGGCTTCGCCATCGACAGTGAGGCCATGACGATCCGCATCGCCCCCGACAAAGTGGACGAGCTCGTGGCCGACTGTGAGGCCCGAGTCGCGGCCCCCACCCTCGGGCGCCAGGCACTTCAAAGCATCCTCTGCCGCCTCAACCACGTCAGCAGCTGCGTCCTTCCCGCGAGGAAGTTCATGGCCTGCCTCCTCACGGCCCTGCGCAGCTGCCACGGGTTCGCCACCATCACCCTCTGGGACGACGCCCTCCGGGACCTTGCCTGGTTCGCGGCCTAAGGACGCGCCTCAAATGGCCTCCATCTCCTCCGCGCACCAGCCACCCGGAGGGTCGTCATAGAGTGCGACTCCTGCCTCACCGGCGGGGGCGCATACTCTCCAACCCTCTGCTACGCCCGAGGGTATTCCGACGAGTTCCGCGCTCGCTTCACCAGCATTCATGAGCTCGAGGCGGTCAACCTTGTGGTCGCCCTCCGCGCCCTCCTCCCCGTCGACGTCGCCGGAGCCAACGTCATTATCAATACTGATAACATGGCCTCCGCCGCCGCCCTCGACTCCGGGAGGGCGCACGACCCTACCCTCGGGACCTGCGCGAGGCAACTCTGGCTCATGGCGGCCGAGGCTTGCTTTGAACTCACCATCCTGCACAAGCCCGCACCGACCTCGTTCTCGCCGACGCCCTCAGCCGCGCCCACCTACCCGGGCGCTGGGCTGCTGTGGCCCGAGACGAGGTCGCCCGCCTCGGGCTCGAATATACTCATGCGAACCACGACGAGTTCCCGTATAACCCCGGACTCTAACTTCAGGCTACACCGACACCGAGATCGCCGCCGTGGACGGGCTCCGCCTCGCCTCCCTCACCCCATCCACCTGGAGGAACCGCCGCCGCCAGGCCCGAGGATACGTGTAGTTCGCCTCGGGCCACCACTGGGACCCGCTGGCTCCCACCCCCTTTGACGTCGCCGCCTACACTGCCTCGCTGTACGCCTGCCGGGTTGCCCCCGCCTCCGTCCGGCACTCCATCTCTGGGGCGCGCTCCTGGCTGGAGGCGGCCGGGGGGGGGGACGGGACTCCTCCGCCTTCGCCTCGCCCGAGACGTCTGCCGAGGGGGCGAGCGGGCCTCCAGCCACGTCCCCCGCCCGGCGCCCCCTCTCACGCCTGCCTGCCTCACCGCCGTTGCCGCGCACCTCGCCCTTGCCGGGCCCTCGGGCGTCGTCCCTCGCGCCGCCCTGCTCCTCGGTTACTACGGGATGCTGAGGCAGTCCAGCCTCCTCTCCCCGTCCCCCGAGGCGTGGGGCGGGCCACACACCATCACCCGAGCCGACGTCGCCCCCGCCCCCGGGGGCCTCCGAGTCACCCTCCAGAGCTCGAAGACCATCCGACTCCCCTCGGGGGCGGTGGCCATCTTCATCCCGGCCTCGCCCGGACACCCACTCTGCCCCGTGGCGGCCTGGACCGCCTCCACCGCCCTGGTGCTGGCACTCGACGCCGACCCCGCCTTCATCCTCCCCTCGGGCCGCCCTCTCGACCCGTGCAGGCTGACATCCATACTCCGCGGTGCCCTCTGGGCCCTCCCCGGATGGCTACACCCTCCACAGCCTTCGCCGGCGGGCCGCCCAGGCTTGCCACTGCGCCGGGGTGCCCCTGGAGGACATAATGGCCCAGGGCACCTGGACATTCGACGCCGTGCACGCCTACGTCCCTTGGATCGCCCCCTCGGGCACCCTCTCCTCTGTTTTGGTGGAGGGCTCTTCGGGGTCCCTCCCCCACGATCGACATTGACCTTAGGTCCTTGATGACTTTCACTTGTTTCCGCATTGTACCTAATATATGTATTCTTCCATTACCCTGATTGCCTTAATTGTTCATTGTCCTCATTGCTACTTAATTACCTGATATTCTCTGATTTCTCATATTCTCTGCACCTGGCCTTCTGTGAATAAAGTGTTTTATTCCAACTACCGCCTTCCTCTCCTCCCTAGCCACGTATCGGTCGTAATGCTCGCATTGCGGTTGATTCGTGGTGGGGGAGGAGGACCCCCCCCCATCTTTCTTCCTCCCTCCGCTGCCGCTCTGACGCAACCCCCCCCCCTGCTCCGGCCTTATAAGCTGGCCACCTAGCTGCTCTCAGCCACTCGCCTCTCATCACTCTCCTGGAGCATTCACTTTTTCTCCACCCACTCACCCATACTCTATCACTCTATCACCTCTACATATGGTGGAGGGCTCTTCGGGGTCCCTCCCCCACGATCGACATTGACCTTAGGTCCTTGATGACTTTCACTTGTTACCGCATTGTACCTAATATATGTATTCTTCCATTACCCTGATTGCCTTAATTGTTCATTGTCCTCATTGCTACTTAATTACCTGATATTCTCTGATTTCTCATATTCTCTGCACTTGACCTTCTGTGAATAAAGTGTTTTATTCCAACTACCGCCTTCCTCTCCTCCCTAGCCACGTATCGCCAAACCTCTGACCCCATAGGCTTCTGCAGTAACAGATTCTATTCAATTGCCTCAGTAGTTGCTTCTATGTGGCTACAAATGTTTAATAAGTGCACCAGTATCTAAGTTAGATATGTAGAATCAAATTTAGATAATTGTTTTGGTTTTGAAAATTTGATATTTTCATCGGACCATGCAGCTTTAAATGAATAATTCGGCATATAGTATTGGTCATAGCATGCGTGAAAATTATGTTTTTGTCCTTTATTTCTAGATCAGTGGCTACGAATATATAAGTGTATATATTATATAACGGTGGACAACAATACGTGTACAACTGAGAGCAGGCATTGAACAATCACACAAAGGAACTGCCAGCACCAGAGGTTACACAGACCAAGACACGTAGAGCAGTATACAAGCTTCGTACCCATTTTAACATATCAAATTCCTCGACTATCCAGAACCTTTCAGTGCAAAACTCCAGGATGTTTTAAAAGCGTTTATTGAATTAAAGTACCCCAAAACACAGCCGTATTCATAGTCGATTCATTGTGTACGATGTAAAGTGTAAATAACATAACAAATAACAACGAACATACGTATAGTTTTAATTTAAAAATCAAGAGGCAGGAAAACAAACCCACAAACATCACTTTATATACAAAACATCACAGATTAAAGCTCAGGCATGTCAGTGAATACAGGCTTTAAAAAATATATATATAGTCATGATTTTTCATTTTCAAGGATTTTCAAGGATCTTTCGACAAATTCCGGGACTTGGAATCCTGAATTATCAAATTCCTTTGCGGGTTTTCAAGGACCCGCATGAACCCTGAACATCGTAGCAGTCGCAAACCAGCAGTACCCCGGAAAAGCCCACCCCAACAGCCCCACCCCCCTCCGCATTCTCCCCCCCCCCTCTCCACATACAAAGTATTGCTCCTTCCTTTGTTCATTAAATATGCACAGCCTCAGCGTCCAAAAAGATTCGATTTGTGCAGATTTACATAATGGCGACCTAGCCTGCATAGCTGGGGCTAGATAAAAGATTCACCCGGTACTTGTAGTACACGGGTGAAGATCAGTGTATACCACGATCTCAAATCAGTTGTCACTGTAGTATGTATGTGTCTCCATGGTGTTTGTGCTTGGTGTGTACGTATGTCTGCATTTGTGTACGTCTGCATGTGTGTGCGTCTGCGCGTGTGTGGTGGATGTGTCTGTGTCTGTGTGTGTGTCTGCATGTGTGTTTGTATATGCGTGTAAATGTGTAAGATTATTCACAATGAACTTACAAATCAAATCTGCTAGAATAATTTTAATCACAAATCTCCAGCTAATGGTATTTCTTAATCACTACTCCGATTTAGATAATAGCTTTAGAATGTATGTGGTTGTGTGTGCGTGCATGCGTATGTGCGTGTGTGTATCAGTTATATTTGCTTTCACTCAATTTACATATCACACCACTTTCACCCCCCCCCCCCCCACCCCCGGACATGGATGGTCGAAGCGGCATTTCCACGCGGGAGGTCGTGGGATTCGAACCCCAACTTCCCCCCCCCCCAAACATTTGTGTTTAATCAATAACTTACAAAAGCGATACTTGTCTCTACCTAGACTGCCGTTCAGCATTAATAGGATAGGGCAATGACTTCTTTGCTCAGTATCAGAATAATATGACTGAGTGTGATATCAGGTCATGGTAGCTGCAAACTGGTCTCCCAGTGGGGCAGCACTGTTAAGTCGCCATGAGTACACAGTCACAAATCAGTACATATCTTAATATGACCGTCTGTTGTTAGGAGGAAAATCCGAAAGAAACACCCGTTCTTATCGTTACAGTATTGGAGATTGGTAATTATTTATAGTGCTATAGCACAGCATAGATAGCAACAATGTATGGCTTTGCAATACAATCCGACATGTTGGGTTAATTAATTAGGTTAACCCCCACCCCTCCGGCTATAAGAGTCAAAATTCCATTAGGACTCCAGTCAACGGTATATTTTTAAAACAATTTTCATTTTAAAGTGTACATCGCATTTCTGTCAGTAGGCCTACTTGTATTCCTGCGAATAAACATTAAAAGTTGGGTTTTATTTTACTAAGGCCTAATTAAAACAAAAATATGCATTTTACCGCTCCCCCCCCCCCAAATTCCCCTACCTTCTTTTTCATACTCTTGTTCATTGTTGTATTACATCCTAGCAACATTTGGGGTTATATGAGGACGGGTACCGACTTGTGACGGTACGCACTCATGCCAACTTTATAGGCTGCCCCACTGAGACCAGCCCACTGGAACCATGACCCGATACCCACACAGTCACATTATCCTGATACTGTGCTAACTAGTCCTTGCCCCGATTCTATTAATGTGCTGAGCGCCAGGCTGAACCACAAGTATCAATAGATGAGATCACGGTTCCGAGTGCGCATGCGCTGAAAACGGCGTTGGGAGCAAAGCAAAGGCGTCCGGCCATTGAGTTTGCCGATACGCGTATGGCAAAACTGCCATTTTATTCAAAATTAATAGAAACACATAACAATTTGGCACAAACATGGACGGAAGGATGCAATATAATAATATAATGAATATGTTTAAGACGCAACTCTCCATAATTAAGCATTTTGAGCTAAGAAACATACAATTTCAGTCAGTTTACAGGCTGATGTTTACATCACCATTGATTAGCCAGAAGTAATTATTGTTCTAAATATTAAAATGTCAAATGTGTCAACAAGAACTTGTTTCAAAGAAATATATAACCAATATCTGATTAACCCTACTCATTTTCTATTTCTACATATGTCATTAACCATAGGATATAAATAAAAACATGAATAAAATAAGTAAAACTGACTCTGGCCATGGCTCTAACACTAGTCTGAGTGGCAAGATTTATCTAAGTCTAAATGCACATGTCATAAGATGTGCTGATTATATTGATGTAAATGCAATGCTGAATAAAAGATTAATATCTTAATTTATTATACATATTTGTTTAGTTAGTGTTCTATGTTTCAAACAAGACCTGAGATGAGCTGAAACTAGCACATTTCATAACTGCACCCAGTGTATTAGCATGTGCCATGTGCTTCTCGCGGGTTTGTTTTGCTCTGACACATCCCACAATCCACCGCACGGCTGGAACGGTGATGTAATCTATTGTGTAAGTCATTGATTTGGCTCGGCTGCGATTTGAACTCCCGACCTTCCACACGGGAAGACTGCGCTCTGCCGATTCGACAACCACGTCCGGTTTAAAAAGAATATTTATTATAGTGAAATGTTATTTTATTATACTGGTAACCAGCTAACACCTCAGGTAGGTGGCATTTCTGATATGTAAAATTTACTTAAACTAAACCTATTAGCTAGATTCTTTTTTTAAATAATTTGTTAAAAGAAAGTTTTAAATAGAAAATTAGGTAGATTTCATGTACAATTCTAAAATGTAAAATCTATTATTAGATAAGAATGTGGTTCGATACTGATTAAAACATAACACGTTCATATGTGCATGATGCATTCACATATTAAACTGAAATCCAAACATGTCATGAACAATATTTGAGAGAATAAACATAACCAACCACCCATGCTTTACGACCCACGATCTCAAATCAAACAATACGGTCCAGACACAGACCTGCCAGACAAAGAGACATTTTAAAACAAAAAGCACTATTCACATTTTCTTCGTTTTGGGGGTTAAACAAATATATATTTGATAAAAATTCGCAAATTCCTCTGCTGCTTTCAAAATTCATGCACTACTACACAATTAATTATTTCAAATGAAATTCCTTCAATGGGAATGAAAGTGGTCCCAGGCAACAACAAAAAAGCGGAAATCTATGATGGGGAATTTCTGCGAAAATGCAGGTATTCTCCCCATAGCTTAACACTGTCAGAAAATGGTGTAAAATTCCCGGAAGTCGGGTTTCATCCACTACTCTCCTAGCACCATTTCACTAATCAGTCAGTACAGACTATCCTTGACCTTGGAGAGCGTCCCAGTGTCCTTGTTGTGGCTGTATTATCTCCCATGGCTACGCTGACAGTGCTGCAGCATAGTATTGGTGTACACTGACAGTGCTGCGTGAGGATGGATGGTACATCTGACAGTGTAGATAAAAGATTCACCCCGTACTTCCAGTACAGGGGTGAAAACCAACCCATTAGAAAAGCTGGCGAAGAATTTCGACATGCTGGGTTAATTAACTGAGCTGGTAAATTCTTAATTTAAGAAGCACAATATATTCTTTATGTATGTCTTCATATTTACCCGCTACTTTTGAGTTGGAAAATATAATAAAACATATACTTTAATGCAATTTAAAAGTGAAATCGATGTCGTTCTCTGGCCGCCATCTTGTCTTTTAGCATTCTCTCCCATTTCACCAACTCTGTGTTGATATAAGTAACCATTTGACACTGGTGCCAGGCATTCTACTTCCTGTTCCATACTAAAGCTATTTTCGCCCCGTATTTAGAATAGGTTGTCGTTCACCCCTGTACTGTAAGTACGGGGTGAATCTTTTATCTACTGACAGTGCTGCAACATTTGAAAAACGTATTGAATCTACAGCGTGACAGGTGGTGTTCATGTTAGATCATCGTCATATATACTGATGTTTTGTGGCATATAATGTAGGCTCTGTACGCACATGAAGATATGGAATTCAAGGCTTTTTCAAGGCCATTTTTTTATGGGAATTCAAGAAAATTTTCATTCAGATTTCAGGGAAAAAACAACAATGGCGAATGACGATTCCAGACTAATTGAGATCAGTGGACACAGTTTAATGGAATTCGAGGCTTTTCAAGACTAATTACCCAAAATAGGTTAAATCCATGGCTTTTCAAGGTCTTGAAATGGGGCAAATGAAGTTCAAGACTTTTCAAGACTTCCCAGGCCCCATATGGACCCTGATAATGCCGACAAAAATGAAATCCCAAATATCAACCAAAGCGGGTAAACAAAATGACACCCATGCTCGGTACATAGGAAACACTGGCAGGCCTGAGTCGTGACCAGAATGAAAAGCTTCAGCACCTTTGCTCTGAGGATGGACATAATCCAGGTTCAGGGACATAATCCAGGTTCAGACGTAGAAAAGCAATTGCTCTGAAAACAGGCTAGCACAATCTTAAGCAGATAAACAGATATATTTATATCATATATGTATTCGCTCTCCTGGATTTTACAGCACTACGAAATAACAAGTGACTACAATACACAATTCCCCTTATTTTGTTGCTTGCTTGCTAGAAATGCAAAGGCTTAAATCTGCAGATATCCATGATAAGGCCCCAAGGTGTCCTTCGCCTTGATTAATTAATTAGAAGTGCAACAAACAGATATAAATAGATTTAAAAGCTTGCCCACCTTTCTGCCGCGAAATATAGATGCACCCACCTCATCCGACCTGTTCGCCATTTGGCCTTCGAGGTCCATGAGCTTTGCGTCCTTGTTTTCAACGTTGCGTCGCAGGCCCATGATGACGGTCCTCGTCTGGTCAAAGCGGTGTTTCATCTCTTCACGCTCCGCAGTCCACTGGTGTTTCATGGCGGCAAGCACCCGGCACTGCTCCTTCATTGTCACGTTGTTTTGCTGCAGGACATCTGTAGATGGGATACAGGGAGCCATTCAAATATTAGGCAATGCGTAGTGAGGTGATCGGGGGGGGGGGGGGGGGGGGGAGCGATCATGTGGGGGGGGGGGGGGGGGGAAGACAGTGTTGGTCCAAGAGTTTTGTGGCATTCGCTACAAGGGCTGGGGATGGGGTGTATTAAACAGCATTAAATAACACTTTATATCACTTTAACCCTTTGGGGCCGGGAGTGCCCGGAAGTTCCACGCGCGTATAGCCCTGGTGCGCCTGTAGTTGAATTGCTTTTCTAGATATGTTTAATAATTTGTAGATCATATCAGAAAGACAGTGCTACCCAATTGCAGGTACATTCAGGCACACCGAGACTGTAAGCGCACAAAACCTGTGGGCACACCTGTTCCCAAAGGGTGAAATACGTCATCATAATAGACATGCGCATAAATAAACATTGCCAGGTTGCTTTATGTGATTGGGGCATATCCCTTAACGCTAAGTAATATTTTGGGGTGGTGCATGGTCTAGCGTTAGGGAGTGTTACAAGGGGTGGGTGGGTATCAAATAGCGGTACGTAATATTTTAACAATCCCTGGTGAATCAAATATATATATATGTTCAGTTTTAATCGTTATTATTCAGCTTCTTCCGTACAAAGCAACAAACAACAAGCAATGAAGAACAAGACATTTCACTGGCCCTAAATAATATTTGCAGAATACCTTATACTCCACAATTTTTTTTATTAATGAAGAGAAAAAAAAAGATACCAAATTCCTGAAATTCCGGGACGAGCATCATAACCATTAGCATATCTAGGCTCCCTGATGCAACCATCCTACCCATGCCTACCAGCACGTGTGACTCCTTTCTTGTGAAGCCAGTGCAGACTACTACAGTCGTCTACCTACCCTCCCAGGAATCCTCAGTCTGTCAAATGGTTTACAGGGTGCGTACACATGTGAAGATATGGAATTCAAGGCTATTTCAAGACTTTTCAAGGATGTTTTTCTTATAAGAATTCAAGACTATTTTCATTTGGATTTCAGGGGGGGGAACAATGGTGAATGGTGATTTTGGGCTAATTTAGATCAGTGGGGACAGTTTAACGGAATTCAAGGCTTTTCAAGATTAATTACCCAAACTAGGTTAAAATCAAGGATTTTCAAGGCCGTGAAATAGGGCCAATGAAGTTCAAGACTTTCCAGTCCCCGTACAGACCCTGGGTTTACATCCACAACTGGCTTAATGTTTATCACTACACACATACCGGCATATATTATATACACATGCAATAGGCAGGTTCGCCAACCAGACAGTGCAAAGCATAGCTGGACACAGCACCAGTATCACAGGGCGTTGCAAACAAACGGACACATCATACCTGAAGCGAAACTTGAACCCATATTTCTGCCATTCTGGGAAAAATATCTTGATCATTAGTCTTTCCAATAGGGCCTAGATCAGCCAGAAGAGTAAGTTAATCTGTAAGTTAAGTTAGCAACAAGTCTCTCCCTATCTGAACATTACCTATGCATACCTAGCTACCTAGACCAATGAACACTTACCTTTGAGGTCCCCGTTTTCCCTCATGAGATCTGAGACCCTCATGAGCGCCTCCTCCAGGGAGACGTGTTGACTGCTAGAGGTCAAGGACACCCGCATGTTGTCGAGTGACGAGACGGTGCGTGGCGGCGTGCTCATGTTGCCGTTCACATAGATGAACTCTGATGACGGGGGGGTGAATGAGGCCAGAGAGGAGAGGCTGGGGGTAGGTGGGTTCATGGGCGCGCTGCTACTGCTGCTGCCGCTCATGATGATACCTGTATGACAGACGGAGTTGAGAACAGGTCATACCTAAAAAGGTTGGTAATTGTCCCCACAAGTCGAGAAACCGCGAATCGGCTGGTATCGACAAGAGTCAAAATCAATCCCCACAAGTCCGGAAACTGCCGATCCTTGGGAAACAATGGATAATTTCATTATTGACAAACTCAGAAAAATTGATATTTTATATGAAAAGTTTAGATCCGTCAGATTCGTAGCTTGATAAATGATATTATATATGAAAAGTTGATAGATTTATTACATAAAAAAAGCTGATAAATTCGTCAGATTTATAGTTTTGATATTATGAAAAGCTGATAGAGATTTGTCATAACAGTTGACTCTCCGGTAAAGAAGACCAACCAGCAATAGGCCTAGATATGGACACCTGAATACCAAGGGGAGTCATTGACCGTCGGTGTGATAAGCAATCGGCAGAAACTCAATGACAACTGCATGCATGGGTGCCCTACAGACCGTCAGAGCGATTTATAGAAAATCATTTCAGTTCGGATTAGCTAACATGCACATGTCTGTACGAGATGATGCCTCAATGTGTTGATTGGAAAGTGGAGAAAAGCGATTAGAAAATTATCAGCTCCTGACTCTTAAACTAGTTAATCTAGATCTTACTGCATTCTTCGAATCAATAGTATGCCTATATCAGTATATGTGAGGTTTCTTATTGTAGAGTTGCTTGTTCTCCCGCGACCACAATCCAAAGAGTCTAGATGTTGGAATTCTATCTGATACAACGTACAATATACCAAACAAACTAATTGTACGAACAAACTCTATGACCATAAGTCATAACTGTCACATCATTGCATGTGCCAACGTTCCAGGCAGTCAAAAAATATACATTTTATAATAAGAAAATCTCCTATAGTGTCAGTATTTAAAAAGCATGTCTAAAATGAACTCATTTCAGCAAGAAGAAAAAAATCATGTTGGGTTAGTAGTACCATCTTGCTCGAGAATATGGCTCTCTTTCTCTATAAATAATATAATATGTTATCATGCCGATTCATGGCACATATAGGCTAGACTAACCGTCGGTCGATAGGTCTTCATAAAGCATGGCTTGAACATATTTCTTTGATATATTAATGGAAAAACTACCCAATGGACTCCAGTTCATTCATACAAATACTACATTGCATGCACATTTCATGATATTCTGATCGGTGAACACATTACCGGTTAACATATCAACCACAGCACACATATGGCTTAGTTGCACAGTAAAACAGTTTCAGTACCTTCCATTGATCGAGTGATGCCAGTTAGAAAATCGATGACAGCAGCTTCACTGGTTATTTTTTCTCTTCTTTCAGCGTGCACAAGAAGATGTTCTCCCTCGGACTCCCTTGGCCACTGGCCCCCTAAGACTTAAGTGTGGCCGGAGTCGATGCAACCAGGATGCAGCCTACATTTGGCGAAATGAAAATGCATCCTGGACTGCACTGCCAGCATCCTAATAAAACTCCAACATGGTGGTTATATGCAGCATGTCTACATGGCTGGGGCTCTGCTCAGCCCCGACTGGCCTGGAGAACACCAGATCCAGAGGCCTCCCTCCGTGTCTGGACCATGCTGATGGGAGAAAATGATAATGATATCGATCCAACAACAAAAACCCACCACCTGTGTGTATGTGTGTGTGTGTGTTCACTCGGTCAGTGGTGCCACAGTGTGGACAATACTTACATCGCCAGCTTCCGTCTTATTTGTGCAAAATGCCATGGCCATCTCGTACTCGTAGAGCATTTTGCTGGTTTTGTTATGGGTGTTTTGCTGAGATGTTATTTTCTCAGTTTAGTTTTCTCGCCGGGATTTTCATGACACGAAAGCTCCGGGAATTCCCTGTGGTGAAATCTCGACGTCACTTCCGACCGTGGTAAAAGTTGTTGTTGCAGCTCTCCGTTAGGTGGCAGCACAGGAACTGGTCGCCGCCGCCATTCTTTCACACGCAGTCGGGTTCCTTCCTCCCTCCTCCCTCCTCCCTCCTCCCTCCTCCCTCCTCCCTCCTCCCCCCTCCCTCCTCCCGTGGGTGTAGGTTAAAAGGGCTGCAGGGGCATCCACAGATTGAAGCAGTTATGTACCCCTGCATCACTGTCTGTGTGCCAGGGTATGGGCTGGGCCGTAGCTAGCAGGAGGAAATTGTTATTGTTTGTATTGGGCATACCATCTCATCATCAATCAATCAATCAATAGTTCCATCCTCTAGTCGAGGGTTGGATGCAATGGTTCTCCACTTGTCCCGATGTTGTGCTGTTCTGATAGACTGTGAATAATTCAAGCCTGTCCACTGTGAAATATTTGTAAACCATGATGTTCTTGGTCTCCCTCTCCCTCTGCTGCCATTCACCTTCCCTTCCAACAATGTACGGTATATTGAACTCTGACGAATGATGTGGCCAAAATAAATAAGTTTCTTTGTCTGTATAGTGGCAAACAAGCTTTTCTTATTTTTAATTTTTCTGAGAACTTCTTTGTTGGTGATCTTCTTTGTCCATGATATTTTCATCATCCTTCGATAAGTCCACATCTCAAATGCTGCTAAACGTTTGTACATTTTCTTAGAGATTGTCCATGTCTCTGCCCCATACATTAGAGTAGACCACACATAACACTGAAGAATACGCTTCCTTGTTTGTATTAATATCTTACTTGATGTTAACACTCTATACATTTTGGAGAATGTTGTTCGGGCTATTGTTATCCTTCTTTTAATTTCTTCCTCACATCTCCCATTATTTGTAATCTTTTGTCCGAGATATATGAATTCGGATACTTGTTCTATGTTTGTGCCATCTATGGTTATATTGACATTTGGTTTATCTGTCTTTTTACTTATAACCATTGTTTTGGTCTTCCTGGCATTCATCTTCATGTTGAATAGTATTCCAGCTTTATTGATTCTATTCACTATATCTTGTAGGTTTTTCTCACTGTCTGCTAGTATTACACTGTCATCGGCATATCTAAGATTGTTGATGTTCATGCCACCTATTGTCACTCCCTTGCAATCTTCAATGTGTCTGAAAATCATCTCTGTGTACAGGTTAAATAGACATGGTGACAATACACACCCCTGTCGAACTCCTCGTTTAATCATAACTTCATCCGATAGGCCCTGCTCCATTTTTATAAATGCACGTTGTGTCCAGTATAAGTTCACAATTAGTTTAATGTCTTTGCCATTGACACCAATATCTTGTAAACATTTGATTAACAGTTCATGATTGACTCGGTCGAAGGCCTTCTCATAGTCAATAAAGCAGGCATAAACATCCTGGTTCACTTCACAATAACGTTCGCAAATCATTCTCATATTGAAAATCCCTTCACGTGTACCTCTTCCAGATATAAACCCACTTTGTACGTTACTGATTTGTTCTTCAATTTTCTGTCTGTTTCTCAGTAAAATTATTTTCAGGATCATCTTCAACATATGACTCATCAGGCTTAGTGTTCTGTACTCAGTACACAATGTTGGTTTTAGCTTCTTTGGGAGTCGCACAAATATGGATTCATTCATATTCAATGGTATAAATCCAGTCTCATAGATGTCAGTTACTAGCTTATGAATGATTTGAATCCCCACTTCATCTAGTCCTTTTATCATTTCTGATGTTATCTGGTCACTTCCAGGAGCCTTACCTGCCTTTAGATCATTGATAGCCTTCTCAACCTCTGATATTAATATAATATTCCCATCTTCTTTCTCAATTGTGGGTGGGTTCCCTCTGTCATCATTGTATAGTTCGTTTACATATTCTTCCCATCTGGACTTTATTTCATCTTCTTCAAAGAGCATTTTGCCGTCTTTGTTCTTGATACATTTATTGCTTCTCTGTCTGTATCCTTGACCTGTTATCTCTTTCACTTTCTTGTGCATCTCTCTTGAACGATGTTGAGACTCAAGTTGTTCCACTACTTCACACTTCTTATTCCACCATTCATCTTTAGCTTTTTTGCATTCATCTTCTATTTCATTCTTCAGGTGTTTGTATTTAGGTGGATCAGTGGTTTTCACTTTCTTCCTTTCTGCCATCTCATCATACCATCCATAAATAGTTCGCATTTACCATAACTGTTAATCAATTCCAATTCAATCAATTCTTTTATTTTAACTCTCTGCAAGGTATGTTTACAATAAACTGAGGTGATAAAATAAATGCATACAAATTCCTTACAGACAGAAAGGATCCCAGAAAAGCGATGCTTATCTAGCTGGTCTCCATAGGGCTGGAAGACCAGCGCCTTGGTGCTGAAAAAAGATTCTATTCAACTGAAAGAAAGAAAAATGAAAGAGAAAAGAATGGGTGGGTGGAGATAAGTTTTTCCTGCCCTACTCTAAACAATTTTTAATTTAAAAACCAAAGAAACTCTAGAATGTATCCTCCCTGAAATGGGCTGGAAATGGCATTTCTGAGCCCTGTAGATTAAAAAAATGTCTTGGGGGTAAGTGAAAACATGCCAAATTCATTTGGTGTGCACATCAACATTCTCATACCATAGGCATCAGTAGTAACAGGTTTGATTAGTATAATAATAATATATTTATTTCCACATGATCAATGTACACACAAGTTGATATTTATGTCATTAATTTTTTCACATGAAAAAGGAGAACGCAGCAGTACAATACTTATGAGGTGCTTTCCCCATTTAAAAATAACACAGATACATTGCTTATACCATAGAAATAACAAATAGAAAAATAAAAGTTAAAAACATATCAACATTACCCTCAATACTGTAAATTACATCTCAATATTTATGTACTAGACTACTATGTGTTTTCCCTCTGATAAAGCTTCAATATTTTCTTTTTATACATTCGTTGAAATATATAGATGTTTTTTGAACATTTGATATTATTGTCAAGTGAATTCCATATTTTTATACTTCATATAGATATTATATACATTGAGACTTTAAAGTTGTTCTTGCAAATACTTGTCTTAGGTTGTTACTCTGCCTTGTATCATGGCTACTATCAGCACTTATTTTGAATAAAAACTGCAGATTTGTTGGCAGTAGCCCTTTGTTTGCATTGTAAATTATCATACTAGATTTGATCTTAACCAAGTCTATTAATTTTAATACATGAAGATCAAAGAACAGCTTATTAGTGTGCTCTCGATATCTGACGTTGCAAACAATTCTCAGTGCTTTCTTCTGTAGCAAATAAATACACTCCATATTTGTTTTATATGCATTTCCCCATACTTCACACCAATACGATACATAAGGCAGAAATAATGAATAATACAATATTAAGCATGCATTTTTGCTTAGTACACATTTTTCCGTGTGCATAATTGCATTAGTTTTGGACAATTTAGATTTAATCATACTAATATGCTTTTTCCAATTAAGTTTATGATCTATTAGCACCCCTAGAAATTTACTGACATAAACCATTTCGATATCGGTATCATTTATACGTACAGTAACATTAGATTGTTTTTTTATAATTACAAAACAGCATGAAATTTGTTTTTGCTACATTAAGTGATAACTTGTTTGTTGCAAACCATAGGTATGTCCTTTGATACACTTTAACACATGTTTAATAAGGGCACCAATAGCTAAATTGGATATGTGGAATAAAATCTAGATAAGTGTTTCTGTTTCGAAAATTTGATGACTTCATTTGACTATTCGGCTTTAATTGTTTTTTCCCTTGCTCCCCTTCCCCCACTTCCCCCCTGCCTTCTTTTCATAGTGAATAGTGCCATTGTATTACGCTGGTAAGCGGCTTCTTGAGCTTCTCGATCATTTAGAGCATAACATGTTAAGTAGTTCATTGTTGAAAATTGCGGGATTACTTAATTTGTAATGTCACTCTCATATCTGTGTACGGACACAACAGTTATCTAAAGACATGAAGAGTTACATCATCAGTTGTGATGTGGTTGAGAACTACGCGGGACCGAGGTGCAGGGTGTGGTGCTACATCCCACTCCGCTCCATAAACACTCGTTACAACAATGAACAGCGCAGGGGGTGAGACCTGTGTAGCATATTGCACCACCACCAGAATAATAAAGCAGGCTCCCGAGCTATTTACTAAAAGGACGGTGGCCATGACAAGTTTTGGAGGCTATGTTAATTTGTTATTGTAGAATATGTATTGGATTGGCGATAGAAAAGCTCCAAATAAAGTTTAAGCCCAAATGAGTCTAAGTTATGTGTTGTAGATTTATATTGTTTACCCCCCGCCCCCTCCCGCCCAGAGTGGGTAAAAAAAATGGTCAATCTGTACAGGTACAATAGTCACCCTCGCACTGAGTAGGCTTAGGACTGTGTGAGTGACTATGGTCTTGATAGATAAAGGATTCACCCCATCGTAGAATATGAGCCGTGTTCAAACGGGCAATGTAAATCGATTCGTAGAAATCGACTTGCCTAGTTCGGCTTACATTTCTCGTGTGAACGGGCGTCTGAGTCGGATTAGGGCTGAATCGATTCGTGTGATGCGGATACTGTAAACCACCTGTGGAGGTCGATTACGTAAGCCGATTTCTGTGATTCGATTTATTTTGCCCGTGTGGACGCACTGAGGCGGATTAAGCACCTCACACGCATGCACAGTCGAGAGCTTACTTTGTTGATTTTCCGGTCGATCAAAAGCGCATATTATATAATTTAGTCTATGAAACTGCTAGCTGTGCACAGATATTTTTTTCATCATTTATTTTTAGGGTTTCACTGCCCAGCAGAAGTTTTGACCATTCCAAACCAATACGATTCATTAAATACATATCTAGGTCGAATCCACTCTCTCGTGGTGGCGCTGGTCAGACTGGACTTGCTCATGCGCAGATATCGACTTCTAGCCCAAGTAGTGCCCGTGTGAACGGGCAGCTAATTCGACTCCTGCTATCTGCCTTGGCTGAATCGCTTTAGATTTTGCCCGTGTGAACACGGCTGATCATTGTTGTAATTCACCCCTACTTTGGGTAAGGATGGATATTGTATCTATGGTCTTGACTGGTGAGGCGTGCTGATCTACGATGGACTATCTCCGCCATTTGATACCACACTCTTGAGGAAGTATCCAACTCAGCATTGAGCCAATTAACGTTGAGTAATTAATTGTAAAGTATTAAAATAAAACATAAGCGTATGCTCTATCCGTAAACATGATTAGGCGTGTAAGGGTTTTACGGGGACAGAATGTTCTGGTTTGACTCATACTGGTGCAAGAACTTGGGCTATGTATATAAGTGGTGGCATCTACGTTGCATTAAAGTTTAAATCTGGTCAAGGCTACACCTTATATATTCATCTATAGACACTATCTACACATTGTCACAGTAGGCTGAATAGTGACATTTAACCGACCAGTAGGTGTGAGTTGGGGAATAGTTGAACGCGTATTAACAATCAACATTTTGAGTTAGCTGCAAACAAAGGGAGTTCACCATGTCCACATATAACGATGATTTCATCACGGATTCCGTGGCTGAGTTCGTGAAGCCGATGCCGTGCATTTCCCTTCGCAGAGGAGGATATGTGATTATGCAGAAAACTCACCCGTGCAAAATCATGGAAATTGCCACCAGCAAACCGGGGAAACATGGCTCAGCCAAGGTAAAACTGCTTTACTGGTGTTTATTTATTTTTATTCTATTGATTTATTTCTTGAAGTAAAATGAAGTCCGCCAGATTCAGTTGAATATCCTTGTAGTGATCTTTCAACAAGACTCAGTGCCGTTAATTAAAGTAAACTACAACAGAGGTCACATTAGAGCAGTGTTTGTATGTTAGAATTACAGACTTCCCGGGTTTAACCATGTTACAGTACAACCCCGTTAAAACAAGCTCGGTTAAACCAAACGATCGGTTAATCCAAACTTGTTTTCGGCGAACCGGCAAAATACTACCATTTCTCATATAAAATAGTTGGTTAAGGGGCTGTCACATTAGGGTTTCTTGGGGGAGTGTATGGCGGCGTAGGCGCGTTACATCATATACATCGGCATACGCCATCATACGCCGCCATACGCTATGCATACGCCGTCATATGCCGCTGTATGCCGCCATACGCTTTCTCCCGTCGTTCCATCCAAATGTTTTTGTGCATGCTAAAAAAATCTCGACCTATGGGAGCATATGGTTCATACGCTACTCATATGCTACTCATACGCCGGTGTACACTCCTCGTATGCCGGTGTACGCTCCTCATACGCTAGGGGTGCGCCGGCGCATACGCTCAACTTGCGTCACCAGCGTATCTCTAGCGTATGTAGCGTACGCATAACATACAAGTTACGTATGGGAGCGTACTCCTAGCGTATGCACAGCGTATTCCAAGCGTATGCCATAGGTCTCGACATCGATCTTGACTCATACGCTACTCATACGCTCATACGCTATGCATACACTATGCATACGCTACGCATAGGTTCCATATGTCAATCAAAACTGTCAACAAATGTCACAGTACGCTCTCATACGCTCCTCATAGGTTACACATACGCTCAAAAACACCCGATAGGTCACCAAAGGTCATGATAGGCCGTCACGCGCAGGACTTACGTAGGTTTTCAATACGCTCCCGCCATATGCCGTAATGTGACAGGGCCTTTAAACCAAAGTTTGTTACTCCAAACTATCGATTAATCCAAACAGAATTGTCGGGACCCAGGCCACTTCCGGTACGGTTAAACCAAACTTTCATGTGGTTATAAGGTCATCTGAGACCTTTTTATATGATAAAATAGTATTTTGCTGGGCCACCAAAAAATGTTTGGATTAACCGATCGTTTGGTTTAACCGAGCTTGGTTTAACAGGCTTATACTGTATATACATTTAAAAAAACTTTAATTAAAGTGTCTACATACATTGTATATTACGTTCATAATGCACCTGCGTTTTTGCCAAAGCCAAGTCAAAGCCAAAGCTCGGTTAAACCAATGATCGGTTAATCCAAACACATTTCTAGGGTCCCTTCAAGTTTGGTTTAACGGGGTTATACTGTATTTGGTATTGTGGGTCAGAGTACGAGTAGTATAAAACCCGTATATATATATATATATATATATATATATATATATATATATACATATATATATATATACATACAACAAGGTTTATAATAGATATAAGAAGGTCTATAGATAATACATACAAGGTATATTTGTAATAATATAACAAGGTCTAATCTATATATAATACATATAACAAGGTCTATATATAATAATCTGTATAATACATATAACAAGGTCTATATATAATAATATAACAAGGCATATAATGCATAATTTATAGAAGAAAACATCTCCACCAAATTGAACTTCTTTGTTAACAAAACTGTGAAGAATGTAACCCACATATAATCCCAGCGCTTGAAATAATAATTTCCATTTATTTGCCATGTTGTCAATACATTTTAAAATAAAACAATGGAGGCTACATGTCCTATATACTTCAGAACAATTCTCTTTAATTATTTCTCCCGTTAGTTCTCCCCTTTTAAATTTGCATGTCCCGGTGTTTTTATGTTTCTGTTCTATTTTTTTTAAGGATCAATATATTAGGTGGATAATTATCTACTTTACTCTAGCTTGACGTAACATTTATTTCAAGTGATTAACTATGGAGATGTTTTAAATGAAACCATGCAAAATAATTGTGTGTGTACCTAGGCATTGTTATCCATTTTTTGAATGAAGGTAGTACAGTAATACCAAAATGTAATCCATGTTTATTGAATGCACTAATACATAAATTGGGAATGTAGAGTCACATAAAGTAGCACCCGATTGTTGATGTTCACGGCGAAACGTTAGTAGTAATCTAGGTAAGTGTTTGGGGTTTTAAAGCGATGCTTTCATCGTGTAAAAATATACGGATTTTCGGTTAAGAATTATATATTGGCAGAGAGCATTATTATTCTTGGATGTCGGAGTGGGACTTAAGTGATGTAAACTAAAAGTAACTAAAATTAATAAAGTCCCACTCCCATTGTACATGATGCTGAGTGAGGTAAACTATATGTTATATATTGGTCGTAATGCGAAGCATTACGTTTGATGCGAGGAGAGGAAGAGACCCTCCCCCGCCCCGCTGTCGCGCTGCCTGTCACCTCGGCAGACGGCGCGGCACGTCGCCACCTCCCCCGCCCCCCCGGGCCGCGCAGCATTCGCGCCTCACCCGACGCCCGCTGCTCGCCACCTGTCGCCCTCCCCCCGGCCGCCAGCTCTCACACCTCAGCTGCTGTCCCCGCCCTTCCCTTCCCTTATAAGGCCGCCGCCGGCCTCCCTCAGGCACTCACCATCCAGCCGCCTTCCTGCTCCCTGCCTTTTTCTGCTCCCTGCATCTCCACCTCGGACCTCTGCCTCACCTCAGCTTCAACATGCCTCAAGGGAAAGGACGTGGACGGAAGGGCTCCCGGGCCGCCCCCCGCACCCCGGGGCCCTATCCAACTCCCGGGAGGGACGATTCGCCGGCCTCCGCCCCAGCATCTCCCGCGGCGCCCTCGGGCCCCGCCTCGGGCTCCGAGATGTCGGTAGTGCTGGAGGCTCTCCAGCGCATGCAGCTGGAGCATCGCCAGGCCACAGCCGACATCCACGCCCGGATCGACTCCCTGGGCACCGGGAAGGCCCCAACACCTCGGGCGCCTCCGACCACCGCGGCCCGGCCCGGGCCGCCGCCTCAGGCAACCCCCCCCGGGGCCGCGCACCCGGAGTACGAGAGGTACCGCCACCTCTCCACCCAAGCACCGCCCATCACCTCGCCGGCCTACCAGGAGGAGCGGACCAGCTACAGCCCCGCCTCCGCGGCCGACGCCGTCCGGGACATCCTGGCATCCGCCGAGGCGCGGCACTGCACCAGACGCCAAGGGATCCCGGCCAACTACATCTTCCCCTCCGACCTGGTGAAGCGAGGGCCCGAGAGGAAGCCGGTGAAGAGGGGGGAGGCGACGAAGGACGAGTATACCCTCGCCCTCCTCACCCTCATCGACCATCCCGACTTCCCCGCCCCACTCCGCCCAGGGACTCCACCATCACCACCTCGCAGTCTGCCGGGACAACCTTATATACCCCTGGGCGACCGTCCGCCGGTACTCCGAGACGGTGTTTACCTCCATCGCGGACGGAACCCTCCCCCAGGGGCGGCATGACCTGGTAGCGCTGAACCTCCTCAGACTCGACTGCCTCGCCATGCCCGACGACCACGCCACCGCCGCCCGCCCACTCGACCCCCTCCACCGAGGCGCGCACTTCCCCCGAGTCCAGGCCGACGCCCGCACCACCTACGATAGGGAGATCCACGGGGTACCCTGCCCGGCCTGGAACCGCACCCCCGCCTCGTGCGATCGGGCCCACGTCGGGGAGGCCCATGGTGAGGCGGGGGACAGACGCCGTCACGTCTGTGCGTACTGCGCCAACGTGAGGCGCGTCTTCACCATGCACAGCGAGGCCGACTGCATCACGAAGCAAACCCGTGAGCGCCAGACCCCCCCGTCCACCTCGGCGGATTTTTGATCCGCCGGCCTACCCCCGGCCGGCCCGGGGGGCCCCCTCCGGCGCCTCACTTTCACCACTGCCGACAGCCCCGCAACTCCCCCCGACAACCTCCCAGCGACCACCGATCGCAGCGCCGCCCAGTCTCAGCCGGGGATCACCACCTCGGGCATCACGCCTCAGTCCACAGCCCAGCCCAGCCTCACGAGGAACCCTCTGCCGGCACCACAGCCGCCGACCGTATCGACACCGCCGTCCACCGACATCCTCCCAGCGACCACCGATCGCAGCGCCGCCCAGTCACATCCGGGGACCACCACCTCGGACCTCACGCCTCAGGCCACAGCCCAGCCCAGCCTCACCAAGAACCCTCCGCAGACATCATGGCCGCCAACCCCCACGACACCGCCTTCTTCGAACCACCTGACCCGCCCCCAACCGCCACCCCGCCCAGCCCTGAGGATTTCAATGCCCCCCCTGGTCGACCCTCAACGGACCTCCTCACCGGATCTCGCCAAGGAGCGGGCCTCCTCCATTTTGGCCGCCCGCTCCCTGTCGACGCAGGCCACGGACACTCGCCGCCCCCCGAGGGAACCTGACCCCTGACGCAGAGCCCCCCCCCCTGCCGCCTCTCCCTGCTGCCCCGCCTCGCCCCTCGGGCGCGCCGCGAGCCCTCTCCGCCTTTTTTTTTTGGTGGAGGGCTCCTCGGCACCCCCTCACTCTCATGACATTTAACTACCAAACTTTACTCATATCTCCGCTCCTCATGAGCTTGCTTACTCTTATTATGTACATTTGTTGCTCCCTCTGAGCTTTTTACTCCTCCCTGGAGCTTTATTTACTTTTACCTCTGCTCCTTATGAATTTATCACTGTGCTCCCTGGAGCTGTTCCGTACTCTGTATGTTCCTCTGGAGCTTTATCTACATTTACCTCTGCTTTTACCTCTGCTCCTTATGAGTTTCACTGTGCTCCCTGGAGCGGTTCCTTACTCTGTATGTTCCTCTGTTGAGGCGTTAAATAAACGCCTTATTTTCCCACCCCCGCCTTCTTCTTCCTTTTCGCGCATCGGTCGTAATGCGAAGCATTACGTTTGATGCGAGGAGAGGAAGAGACCCTCCCCCGCCCCGCTGTCGCGCTGCCTGTCACCTCGGCAGACGGCGCGGCACGTCGCCACCTCCCCCCCCCCCCCGGCCGCGCAGCATTCGCGCCTCACCCGACGCCCGCTGCTCGCCACCTGTCGCCCTCCCCCCCGGCCGCCAGCTCTCACACCTCAGCTGCTGTCCCCGCCCTTCCCTTCCCTTATAAGGCCGCCGCCGGCCTCCCTCAGGCACTCACCATCCAGCCGCCTTCCTGCTCCCTGCCTTTTTCTCCGCCCACCCACCCAACTCTTCCTCTAAACCTTTCTTCCAGCGGTGGAGGGCTCCTCGGCACCCCCTCACTCTCATGACATTTAACTACCGAACTTTACTCATATCTCCGCTCCTCATGAGCTTGCTTACTCTTATTATGTACATTTGTTGCTCCCTCTGAGCTTTTTACTCCTCCCTGGAGCTTTATTTACTTTTACCTCTGCTCCTTATGAATTTATCACTGTGCTCCCTGGAGCTGTTCCGTACTCTGTATGTTCCTCTGGAGCTTTATCTACATTTACCTCTGCTTTTACCTCTGCTCCTTATGAGTTTCACTGTGCTCCCTGGAGCGGTTCCTTACTCTGTATGTTCCTCTGTTGAGGCGTTAAATAAACGCCTTATTTTCCCACCCCCGCCTTCTTCTTCCTTTTCGCGCATCATGAGTGGAGTTGATGGAAATGTGCATGATGCTGGGTGGTGTAAACTATCTGTTATATATGATGTTTGCAGTTAATGAAAAGAGTTCCTTGCCAGAAACAGTACAGGATTATTGAAATGTTTCTCTATGTGTTCATAAAGAATACAATTGGAGGAAAAAGAACAAGTTAGTATATATATCTATATACATATCTGTAACTGTTTGCAACATCCTGTCCACCCAGGACCACTGACTGACCCACCTGCCTAATTTGCATATGTATAGAGTGCACCACCTGCAGCTGGTTTGAGTGACAGCCCCTAATGGGGGTGGTCACCCACCCAGTCTGGGGGGAGTGCCTCATTGGCTGGCTGGGGAATGTCCGGTCACCTGACTCCCTTGGCCTATCCTGACCACACACTAGTCTCAGCTAATTAATTATTCAAGATTTTGCTTCAGACACCCTGAAGGAAAATCACTCTCATCCTGGCTCTTGAGTGAGACACACCTACTCTAGAGCAGGACCCCAGACACTCTGTCTGATGCTATCCAAATTCAGATATTCAAACTGAGTGCCTCCACAGCCATAGGACTCCTGTCCCATGGGTTGTGGGCACTGTTTCAATATACAGGCTAAAGTGACAATGAGACATAGTGTGGGCAGTATATGAGGAGTACAGGTGTTAGGTCACATGTAAGGGGTATGACAGGAGTTGCTGCCAATAAAGCACAACTTATTCACTGTTCATCCTTGTGACTAGTTTTCCTTCCTCTTTCCAGACATGGTTAAATTGATTAGGCTGATTGCATCACAGGTGAAATGAAGGGGGAGAGTTTTGTAATCACATAGGGTGCTCACAACGGCAGAGCACTCGTGTTTTTATAATCGGATTATGCTGTTAAATTAAAATTGTCTGCATAGTCCGATAAAAATATCAAATTAACAAAAAAAAACGCACCAAGATTTGATCATATATATCCAACTTATTAAGCATAGAAGCATTAGGGCATCGGAGGGCATAGATACTAGGTCAATTTAATAGAACCTGTTGCTACTGTCAGAATTTTGACTTGCTTGCCAAAACTAATTTGGCACGTTTTTGACTTGATATATCTCTAAAGTCAGCATTTAAAAATAACTTAGGTCTACATTAAAGCTGCATAGTCCGATGAAAACATAAAATTTTCAAAACCAAAACAATTATCTAGACTTGATTCTACATATCTAACTTAGATGCTGATGCACTTATTAAACATTTGTCATGACACATAAGGGGATACTGAGTCAATTAATAAAACCTGTTACTGCAGAAGCCTATGGTGATAGCGTTTTGGCAAGTTTGCCAAAATTAATTTAGCATGTTTCAAATATCTCAAAAGTTAACGATTTAAAATAAAAGTTACTTCAAACTAAAGTAAGGTAGATTATAATGAACAATCTAATATGTTCATCTCAGAAAATGAGAGAAACTCAAAACCATTTGACTATGCAACTTTAAAGCTGCATAGTCTGATTTCAAAACCAAACCAATTATCTAGATTTAATTTTACATATATAACTTAGATACTGATGTTATCAATCATGTGTTTCTGCATAGAAGGCAATACTGAGTAAATTTAACAGAACCTGTTACTGCAGAAGTCTATGGTGTCAGAGTTTTGGAAAGCTTGTCAAAACTAATTGTTCATGTTTGTACTCAAAATATCTCAAAAGTTTACCATTTAAAATAAAAGTAACTTTGAACTAATGTAAAGTAGATATTAGTGATCGATCTAATATATTTATCTCAGAAAAAATACAGAAATTCAAAACCATCGGACTATGCAACTTTAATCAAAGGCGCTTTTCAAATATGAATCCTGCATAAAACTATTTTTGTCAAAATTAGACGCCACCCCTCTAATGCTTCATGTAGCGTTAGCCCGTACACGCCAAGTGATGCTTTGACCCACGCCCCCCCCCCACCCCTTAGCATTACGTAATATTTGAATGGCCCCCCTAAAGTAAAGTAAAGTATAACGATCAACCTAATGCAGTTATCTCTGAGAATGGCAGAAACTAAAATATAACCACCGGATAATGCAACTTGTGTGTGGGGGCGGGGGGGGGGGGTGTCTGTGACTGTGTGTGTGTGACTGAATGTGTGTGTGTGTGTGTGTGTGTGTGACTGTGTGTGTGTGACTGTGAATGTGTGTCTGAGTCTGTGTGTGATGAATTTATTCACCCGACCAATACAATGCAACTTTTATCGACAGGCGCACATCACTGGAATCGACATCTTTTCCGGAAAGCGCCACGAGGAGATTTTCACTACACGCAGCCGTGTGTACGTGCCCGCTGTGTCGCGCTCCCAGCACGAGGTATCCTTCATGAACCCCGACAACGTCGTCCACATGTTCAACGCCGACATGACCGTCCGCAGCGACCTCTCCTGGACACCCGCCTGCACTACCCCGATGGTAGAGGCGCGCGCCATGTTGGCGGCAGCCGAGGCCGATAGTTCCGGCAGGTTGCGCGTGGAGGCGCTCCTGCTGGGCACCATGGGAAGGCACGTGATAAAGGAGTTGAGGCTGAAGGAGTGATGGACACTTGCTATCCGGACCGCACTTCGTCCACACCTCTCTCTATCTCCTCTCCGCTGGCCTTTCTCCTCCTTGATATGTCTGAAAAGAGTTCCAGGTGGGGGGAGCCCGCCAGCATTTCACTTTCTACTCTTACTCTGTCCGTGTCTATGGCTCGCTGGTTGGTCACCATAGAGCAAATAGACATGGTCGTTTGACTCAACTCTCCTCATTTCTCTTTCCTAGACTCTACCCTTTCTATTTCTCCCAGGCATACTTCTCCCCCTGACCAGGGGAGTTGTGTGCTTGGGTGGGGCCCTGTACCTTTACTTTTCTCTCGCTTTGTTCTCGTTGCTGGAACCACCGCTGCAGCCATCTTTACCTGCCCTTCCTCGAAAACCTTGCTGCTGTCTCCTGGATACAAGTCCTCAACTACTGCCGGACCAAAGAGATTCGGGGCCTCCCCGTTACAACATTTTAAAGATGTCCCCAGCTTCTACAACCGTCCCTACTGAAGATTAATCTTCAACCAAAGATTGGGCTGATTTATCGGAGCCTCTCTATAATGTTGCAGTTTTGCAACCAGTAACCGTCGTAAGGTTACAAACCACCCCAAGCAAGCAAGGAGTGAGGGATCGCCGAGACGACTCGATTGTTTGTTGTACGTCCTGGCAACATCTAGGGTCATATCAGAACGGAAGATGACTTGAAAGCCAAGTTTTCACAGGTTTATTTTGCTTAGAAAAATGTTTTGTATGATGAATTGATTTATTTGATGTACGGTAGATCATATTAAATAAATAACAATATTTATTATGTAATAATTTGTCACATTTATTCTTAGACTGCATTTAAAAAATGATAATATATGAAACTTAGAAAAAAGAAGATATTGTTTATAATAATGATGATTATATATATATATAAATTAATGATTAAAAAGGTATTCTTATTACAATACTGATAATATTTATATATATATTATTAATTTAAAAAAGGTAATATTGTTTGTAAGTGGAGATGTAGCTGTAAGTAGTCAATTTCAGTATCGCAAATTCGCAGCAGAGAAAATCTCAACCCAATATATCCAAATGGATAACAACTTCTAATACGAATATAGGAGGGCACGGACATCTGGGTACTTAGCGTATCGTGCCCTAGCAACTATTCGAGGCGGTGAAAACAATGGCAATCACATTATTGAATCGAATGTACATAAAACAAAAAGCACAAATCAATTCACTGCTACGATCTGATGCGCGACAAGGAAGAAAAGAAAGCAGGGGTGGAGAAAAGAGACACTTTATTGAACGCCTCACAGAGTCATACAAGGAAGAATGACAAATGAGGATAACATGGTAAAACAGAGAAGGAAGAACAAGAGGCTCATATGGAGCAATGAGTATATAGCTTACGGACTAGAGGAGCTCGGAAGGAGCTTTAGTGTTTGTGGTGAGGGGGCGCCGAGGAGCCCTCCACTAGGAAGAAAGCGATTGTAGGGTGGGTGGGTGGAGAAAAAAGAGAGCTTGAGCAGGGAGGACGGCCGGATGGCGAATGGCTGAAGGAGGCCGGGCGGGCGGCTTATAAGGGGAGGAGCGGGGAGGCGAGGGGTGCGGGTGAGGTGAGAAAGCCGGCGGGGGAGAGAGCGAGCGCGGGGGTGAGGAAAGCTGAGGGGAGGATGACAGGGAAGGTGAGAAAGCGGGGCGACGTGGCAGGAGAGGAGGCGGGGGGTGAGGGTCTCTTCCTTCCCTCGCATCAAACGCAATGCAAACATTACGACCAATTCTGTTATTTAGAACCATGAATATTCACTTGGGGTTGAAATAATGTTATTTCGGAGCATAACTTACTCAATAAGTGAAATTTGGTGTTATTGCGAATGTAAAGACATGTGGGGGGGGGGTGAAATCCTAGCGACTGTACAGCTGACACATCACACTCTTGTGACTTACAAAAGCACAGCGACTGAAGTGCCATATGGTAGAAATCTCTATTCTGGTGACTGGTAATAAACAACACAAACCTAGCCTGAGCACTAAACAAATAACAAACTAAGTGAAAGAAACAACAACAAAAATACATAAAGAACGAAAGAAAGAAACAAATAAAGAAAGAAAATATAATAATGAGTATGTTAGCAAGTATCGAAAACAGACTAGGCAGGGAGTTGCACATAGCACACTTAAACTGTTAGTCTTACCAGCAAAATTGACTTAATAAAGCTACACATAAAGTATGATAAATTTGATTATTAACCTTATCAGAAACGTGGCCCAATAAAAATCACAAGAAGCAGGCATACAACATGGCGGGGTATGAACTATTCAGATTAGATAGAGAATCTACAGGAGAGAATGGAAATGTTAAATGAGGAGGGGATGTGGCCATGTATGTAAATAGCAAGCACCAGGTTATAGAAAACAAACTGAGTGAATACAACACACCAACCGACATAGAAATTATGTGGGTACTAATTGAAAACAGCAAACAAATCAACATAGCAGTAGCCTCTATATATATAGGCCACCAAGGGGTAATGTAAATAAATGTATAGACAACCTAGAACTAGAAGAGGCAATTGAAAATATCACAAGAAACAAGCATATAGATGTTTTTATCCTGGGAGATGAATATAGACTATAGTAAAACAAATAAGGATCAAGAACAAATTAAATCATTAGTAAAGCAAATGGGCCTACAGCAACTGATAGAAGAAAAGACAAGACTGGCAGACAGACCTAATTTTGACAAACAGTGTACATAGCAAGAAAAAGGGCACTAGACCATGGGGGATAAGTGACCATGAATTAGTCTATGCAACTAGAAAAAAAATCACAGTGAAGCATAAGATCGAAGTAAAACTAAGTAGGTCCTACAAAACCTATGATGTCTTTGAATTCACACAGCAGATGCAGGGAACAGATTCGACAAATGTAATGGACACTAGGGACCCAAATCAGAAATGGAAAAATGTTTTAGGTAGGATTCATGAATTAATGGATAAAATGTGTCCAATTTATACCCCAGTCACATGAGATCCAGCATTTGCCACCAACCTCCTTATGCGCAAAAGGACGCCAACCTCCCAGCATCCCACTCGATACATTGATTCAAATATTTTGTCGGCGCCAGGGCAGCGCCAGGTCGGCGCTGGGTCAGTGCCAGGGCAGCACTGGGTCAGGGCCGGGTGGGCGCCGGGTTGGGGAAAGGTCGCCAGATTGGCACCAGGTCGCCGGCAACTCGCCAACCAAGAGGTCGGTGCAAGGTCGGCAGCAGGGTGCCAACCAGTTTTTAATGGCGCTGCCGGAACAGGACCTAAGGAGGTTGCAGGTGCAGCAGCTGCAACCTCCTTGCGTCCAAAATTTCCGAAATGAACGTCGGGAAGTTGGTGTCCTTAAGGATGGCGTAAGGAGGGTGCAATGAGGACGTTTTGACGTCGTGAATCGATTGTAAGCGAATGCAGGCCTCGTGTGACTGGGGTATAAGAGAATCAAGATGAGGGACAACCAGGACCCATGGATAGGTGAGGAAATAATAGACAGTATCAAATTGAAGAGGAAATTTGGAGAGAAGGCTAGAATGACAAATAAGACAGATGACATCAACAACTACAAAACTGCGAAAAGAAAAGCCCTAAGGCTAGTCAGGCAGGCAAAGACCACATACATTGAAGAACAAGATAATAAATCGGGTAATGACTCCAAGAAGTTCTGGAAAAATGTAGAGATGGCATTACCGGGAGATATAGTGCTAACAGATGGAGAAGGGAACACCATATCAAATGAGAGAGCACCAGATAGACTAAATAAACACTTCACAGAGATAGGAGCAAAGTCAGCAGAACAATTCAGAGGAAGCTGGGAATAAACAGGTGATGAGTAAGAGTAAGAGAGAATGGAGTGATTAGACGAGTTAAGAGAATAGATCTAGGAAAGTCATCAGGAATATAGAACCTGCAAGCCAGAATAATTAAAGATGTTATGCTAGCCATACCAAAAATTGATTTGAGATGGGTATTTTTCCGATGGCCTGGAAGCAGGATACAGTGGTACCAATACACAAGGGTGGAGACAAAGGGGACATGGGCAACTACCACCCCATATCACTCCTACCTCTGCTGGGCAAGCTGATAGAGAAATTAATGTACAAGCACATCATGAAACATCTAGATAGTGAGAAAATACTAAATGACAAACAGGGAGGGTTCAGAAAGTGATTCTCCACAACAAAAACTATATCCAATCTAACAAATGACATACTGAGAAGTATGAATGAAGGTGAACAGACAACTGCCACATTCATAGATTTTAGCAAGGCATTTGATACAGTCAATCAGGACATACTGATAAAAAAGCTAGAAAGAGTAGGAATAAGAGGAAGAACACTAGAATGGATAAGGAATTAGATCAGTGAGAGAAGACAGAGAACAAAGGTAAATGGCAAAACATCAGAAAGTATACAGGTAACCTGTGGAGTCCCTCAAGGTTCAGTATTAGGCCCACTCCTCTTCATCATTTACATCAATGATCTGGAGAAGTCCTTAGAGGGAATCAAATTCCAACTATATGCTGATGACACCATGATATACACAATAAGCAATAGCAGAAAAGAGAACAGAGATAAGCTAAATGAGAAACTAGTAGCTTTAGATAATTGGTGTAACTCCAACAAAACGTTCTGGTAGATCGGAGGGTCGTGGGTTTGAACCCTGGTCGAGTTAAACCAATGACTTAAAAAAACTCAAACAAGATTTTCATAAACCACAAGAAGTCGAAGGTCCTAGTGTTTGGCAGTGGGAAAATCAACTATGGCAATGAGGAGCCAATAAGTTTGGGAGGAAAGGTTTTTGATTATCAGACCAACTACAGATATCTAGGGATGAATCTTAATAGGAAACTAAACTACAATGATAACATAAAAGAAGTTATCAAGAAAGCAAACCATACAATCTGGATATTAGTGAATACCAGAAAATACCTAACTACGAATATGGCTATTGAAATCTATAAAGGTATGATACTACCATACTTCGACTATGGTGATGTAATATATATGGGGGGTAACAAAAATGTTGGATAAACTACAAAATATAGCACTTAAGATATGTCTTAAGGTGGAACATAGACACCCAACTGATGATCTCCATAGGAAAGCATGAGTCAACACACTAAATGACAGGAGAAAAGCGCATCTCAAAATAGCAGCATTCAGGGAGACAAGAAAGCCTGGGAGGATGCAGGTAACAAAAAAGGCAACAAGAGGTAGTGATGGCCCCAGATTGATAATAAACAGATCCAAAAACATGTCATATGAGAGGAGTACCGAGTACATGAAGGCAAGGGAATGGAATACACTGGGAGTAGAAGAAAGAAGTACAAGGACAATAGAAACATATAAAAAATTAATCAAAAGAGAGCTAAATGCACTGCTACACTAAGGACAACAACAAATAAAATGAATTAAAAAAGAAAAAGAAAGATAGATAAATAAATAGAAAATACACTGATAATTCAAGCAAAGTTTTAGAGGGTATAGATGCTATGTATGATACATACAAAAGGTAAACTTTAAACTTAAAATCAAAACCTAATGACCACTAACACAGCAAGGTTGCCTCAGAGAAATGAACTATTGGTAACCAAACAATAATCCGATTGTAGAACGAACAAACTCACAGAAGTTTGGGGGATGTGGGAGAATGCTTACAAGCAGAGAAAGAATGCATGCAGTAGGTAGCTACACAACATCTGAAAGTGATAAAAAGAAGGGGAGTGACGAGACTATTACTGTCTAGCGGCGAAAACAAGTCATTAGACTTAACCGTTATGGGCAGCATAAATACACCCATCAGGGAAAAAAAAATAAAATAAAAAATGCACTGCTGTCATATGTTAGTTTTCACCGCGTCAACCGGAATTGACGTGAACACTCCTGTAAAATATTCTGATTTACTGCATTGGGGGGAATGCAAATGTTCTATTACTGATCGGGTATACGTGACCATGTGCATGTATGTCTATATGTAGGTGCTGGTGGTACCTGATTGAGATGTAAATAGACATAGTGGTGCTGGCAGGGCTGTGTGTAAGGGGTACTCAGAGCCTACCCCCTCCTCTGCTAGGTAGGATCACCACACTCAGGCTCAAGGCAGGTGGTGGTCACGGAAACCACACAGCTCGGTGGTGGTGGGCAGGTCACTGGTAACCATGGGGACCAGGAATGCTGGATACCTATTGGTGGAGCTAAGAATGGTTGTTTTCCATTGGGGGAAACGGCTGGGGTGCTAATCTACAATGAACCCATGTACCAGATAAATAATAAAACAGAGGGCTTGACTCTCTCTAGGGTGGGAGCACACTACATCAATCCAGAAAACTGATGCAGTGCACCTGTCAGACAAGGGGGCATGCACACTGTGTGGTGGACTGGTGGAGCAGAAGCAGCGGACGGGCCCTGGAGCCATATGCATGGAGCAGTGTTAGCGGCGTGTGGTGTTAACCGCCTAACACGGGGTAGCTATCACCGGTTATCAGGGGCGTCGCAAAGTATGTCACGCCGTATGCATGGTGGACTAAACGGTTTGTGTTAGCTATACGTGAATTAATTGATACATTATGGAAATCTCTCTGAGCCTGTTGCCGGCGAGCGCCTGGTTGGGCCTAATATATTGCCTTCTCTACCCACCGGGAACCAGTGCGCTTGTTACTGTGGCTCCGGCGGCGGGGGTTGCTTGCATTCATTGATTCGACAATATTAATATCGCCGGCGATTTAGCGGCGGCGTTAATATTGCTTCGAATTTAGGGTTAATTTCATGAAATTTCACTTATTGCGCATGTAATTCTGTTAAATATGATAGTATTGAATAGATTTGACTCTAATATATCGCCACCAATGCGGTGGCGATTTGTTTTGTTTACATTCATCGATTCAACAGTATGAATATCGCCGCCAATGCAGCGGCGGCGTTAATATCATTTCAAATTTAGGGTTAATTTCATGAAAGTTCACTTATTGCGTATGTAATTCTGTTAAATATGATAGCATTGCATAGATTTGGCCCTAACCTAACACTAACACCGCTGTAAACCTGCTATGGCCTGGGGTTAGAATCTCCGACTTTAAACTCGAGGTGTTGGTCTAACACTGCTCCATGCATAGCGACTTTTCGGCGCTAAACCAGAAATCCCGCCCTAACTGCGGTTTGGCTCGCTAACACCGCTCCATGCATATAAGCCCTGCTTCCTGCACACAGGGGTGGGCGAGTTGCAATGGTTACTAATTAGGACAGGACATTGGTGACCAAAGCGACCCGCAGTAGTTGACACATGAGGGTAAGGGGAACACACATAGAAACATATTCGCTGGAAAATGTTGTACTGCAATCTACATTTGAAACAAACGCAATCCAAAAACTACCACTTTAGGTTATCAGGGGATATGTGGCTATAGGTGCAAATTCAATTTAAAGTGTTGGGCCTATGAGGGAAGGACACGAACCCCAATTTCTGCCATGTAGGATGTAGCTGTGACCCGGCATAATGGGTCTTATCTTCAATCATGGAGGAACCAGCAATACTCTCATTCCCAAAACTGTCAACCCCATTACCTACTGAAGAACATACATTAATTTGAGAAACTAACAGTACCAAGAGACAAATTATTAAATGTAACAAACTCACTGCATTTATTTATGCAATTTATTTAAATAATAAGGAATGCCAGTTACAAAAATAGTTTACAAATATCGGGACATCACTATTATTAATAACACATGTACTCATTACATGCTTTATTTAACCCCTATGTTCTTAGTATTAGGAAATACTTCGATCCCCTCGTTAGTTAAGTGATTATTATAAAGGAACGTGTTCAAATCTAACAGTACACAATTAATGAGTTAACACCACCTTGTCGACTGGGTGAGAAATCTTTACACATTAATGAGCATTTAAAATGAGTTTCAAAATAACCATTTAAGAAACATGTTGCTAAAGGCAATAGCATGCACACTAACAAAGCCATTATAAATATTTAGGGGCAGTGAAAAAAGCCTACTTGGAACATACTGAAATTTTCTAGCAAAGTACCACAATGCACTTTAAATTGTATAAGTATACAAAACATAGGTGAAATCCAAATCATATAATAGGAACTCCACTACATGCAAATATTTGGTAGCTAAGTGCATTCCAGATGCTAGTGTAGTCATTAAGAACATTGGTATTTTATAAATATGTAGCTACGTAGCCTTGACGGGAGATTCAGCTAATTGTGGACGGGTAACCCGATCAGATCCAACATTACAATTGAAAAGTGCCAGTATATAAATTGTCAATATAAAATTGCATGGAATGTATCGAGGAACTTGTCAGCAATAATTCTCTTTTCGGGACCTGATAATGGAATGTTCAAGACATTATAATTCATACAAAATACCCCCTAGGGAAAACTTCAACATCATTATGGAAGACACTCGGGTCAAATTTAATTCAATTAACGTTGCATAGTCCGATGGTTTTCAGTTTCTGCCATATTTATTTAAATAAATATATTAGGTTGATCATTGTAATCTGCCTCACTTTAGTTTGAAGTAACTTTTATTGCAATTAGCCAACTTAGACGATGTCTGAAGTGAAAACATGCAAAATGAATTTTGGCGTGCATGTACAAACTAGCTTCAGCAACAACAGGGCTGCGTTCAGGGTACGCCTCCGAGTCGTCTTGGAAAAATTCCTGACATCACGCTAGTCTAAACGGCAAAAGCAGTCGGTCATCTCAAAAATGGAAAAGAAGCGCTCTGATTGGTGAAATCACTGAATACAGCAGCCATTTTGGAGACGTTTTTTTTGTTGCCTCCTATCTGAAAAGCGAGACGTCTCCGAGGCGTACCCTGAACGCAAATAGGCCAGAAACCGTCTGCGAGTCGTACCCTGAACGTGGCCCTGGTTCAACAACCCAAGTATTTCATCCTACGCAATATTCTCTTCGATGCAGCAACACATGTTTAATAAGTGATCAAATCTAGGCAAGCTTTGAAAATGTCTTGCTTTCATCGGACTATGCAGCTTTAAATATAACCTTAATTGATAGCATACACACCTAACTCTCCTCACTACCTCAGCATTCCCACAACCGTTGTAAATGTTAATATAAAAGTGTGTATATGAGGACAATACACAAAGCGGTTCTAGCTTCATCTACAACTAGACGGTAATGTATTATATGTATATGACCTATATTATATGTATATGACCTATATGACCCAGTTAGGTAAGGTCAAATAAAATGAGAAATTGATGATCAGTCCTTTTGAAATAAAAATCAGGATCGGGCCCTTTTTATTTTTACATTTTATATTTGAAGTAGACGTAATAGGTAACTAGACACGATGGCCGAATGAGTTGAGCGCCCGACTCCCGTTCTGGTAGGTCGTGGGATTTGAACTCCTGGGTTCGAACTCTGGCCGACTCAAACCACTGACTTAATACAAAAATTGAATTGCTGCTAGCTCGATACATTTTTAAGTGAACAAAAAAAAATATATATATATATATTTCAGGGCGATCCATTTTTTTTAGGCACGGGCGGGATAGATCACCAATTTAATTTTCTTTAAATTTGGCCTAATGAAGAGAATACAAAATGAAGAGACCGCTTTATCGACAACGCGCTCACAGTTACATCAAAGTCACGCCTGCCATTCTCAACCCTTACACAACACCGACAATGGAAACTGGAGTACCTTACGGTCTGGACTGGACTACTTCATGGGATTAACAAAAAAAGAAAATCCCACACAAAAAAACACACCAGCCAACCAACTGCCTAAAGAACACCACATTAACATTCACATGGGAAAGAAACTACACCCCCACCCCGATACGTTATATGTAAATGAACGGACAGTCAATCAAAAACAAATCTACTTTTCTTTTAAACCCACAAATTAACATTTAAAGGAAAGGATCGTCAAACAGGAAGACATTCTTTTTCAATAAGTAACATTTAATGGGAAGCATAGTCAAATAGGACAAAAACTATAAAAACAAATACCCCAAGAGACTCACAATTAACATTTAAAGGAAATAACACTTAAATTTATATTTCTAAACCTACAAATTAACATTTAAAGGAAACAGACTGTCAAACAGAAAAATGCAGTCACGTGATTATATTCATCAAGATGTGTGAATGCTTCATTCACTTCCAGATAGAATGCATAACCATTTTAAAGAAAGGTATTACAAAATACCGACCTACTTTCCCACCTCTATGGAAACCACCACAATCACACCCAGGTTTAACGACACTTCGGTTGGTTGCTGGAGTGTTACGACCTGGCAACATCTAAGGTCATATCAGGACGGGCGACACTTCGGTGTGGACGGTGTTGTGGTGTACCAAGTGTACAGGAGGACAGGACATGCAGCACAACTCTCAAACGGGTTCAAAACATTGCAGCAGTAGCCGTTCTCCAACCTGCTTATTTTGTAAAATTATTTTTATTGAAGATTTATACATTTTGCAAATGTGGATGAGTCTGAAAAGACCCAGACGTCGCCGATCTATATATATATAATATATATATTATACATATATTATATGCGGTATACAAATTATATGAGTATAATATCCCGGAATATCCCTCCTTTCCCCGCATCACTCACACAGTTCATGGACTGATGGAGTTTAGCCTAGTCATCTACTGCTCTCGCCTCCCCAACCGTAGCTCGGATGGTGGCGCCACCACCCCTTCACACTGTAACCGACACTCACTGTACCACTAAACAAATCTTTTGCGCATGTTATTTATTGTCGCTCTGCATGTGGAAGTCCATTAGAATATAGCATGGTCACAGTAGATTCGCCCCGTACTTGCAGTAAGGGGTGAAATTCAACCCATTAAAAAAAGTGGTAAAAATTATCTACATGCTGGGTAAATGAAATGATCACATCAATTCTTAATTTAAGAAGCCAAATATATTCTTCAAATATATCTTAATATTTACCCACTACTTTTGATTTGAAAAAAATATAAGAAAACATGTAGTTTAATGGACTTTAACCTCATAATTTAGAATCCACTTTCACAATTTCTGTGTGCTATATTTTATCCTACCTCGCCCACCCCGATGGCCAAAAGAATAAACCCCACCCTATCACCAATACAACTTCGATTCGACAGTCACAGAATGGTGCTATTTTAGCGTGCGAAATAATGCCACTTTAGCATGCGAAATAGTGCCACTTTAGCATGCGAAATAGTGCCACTTTAGCATGCAAACGTGCCACTTTAGCATGCGAAATAGTGCCACTTTAGCATACAAACGTGCCACTTTAGCGTGCGAAATAGTGCCACTTTAGTGTGCGCTCTACCTGCCTTTCTACACTTCAGCGTGTGGTCTATTTACTTAACCCGAACCTTCAATTTGAGGAGGATACAGGTCACAAAATCAGCTGAGGTCTCGGTAGACAGATCAGGTCATCTCACAGCGTAGACTACGGATACTGCGATAGACCGCACACTAAAGTAGCACTAACAAAATAATTCCTGTCGGCCGGGGAGAGGGGAGGGGCGGCAGACGGAAGGAGCGGCCGGGTAGACCGGGCGGGGTAGATGGGGAGACCGGGCGGGGTAGATGGGGAGACCGGGCGGGGTAGATGCGGAGACCGGGCGGGGCGGGGGTTCGGGCCGGCGTCTACAGGGAGAAGTCGCCCTTCCGGGAGTGCTTGGCGGAGGCGTGTGAGAACTCGGAGTGGTAGTCGGCCCCGTCGGCCGGCAGGGTCATCACGTTCATCGGCTGAATGATCATGGACGGCTTCGACTCGGTCTCCGCCATGTAGCCGTTAATCTCCGCTAGGGACGAAAGAATGGGTAGGTGAGGACTTGTGACAGTGACAGTCCAAATATAAATATGAGTACCAATTGCAATGGCTTATTTATTTAGAGATGGCTGCAGAATTCTGTTGGTTATTTAAAGGAGAGCGGACAAGGAAATAAAGAAAGCAAAAATGTTTGGTTTTTTAATTTTTTTTAAACTCAGAGGAAAAAAAAAAAGCTGTCTGTAGTGAGGATTGAGACTGTTAATGGTTTAAAAAAAAAGTTACATGTTTTAATATACAATTAAATCCGGAGTCATAAAATGTTAAAACACCTAGAAATGCTGATTTTAACATAAAATAAAAATGTTAAACTACCTAGAAATACTGACACTAAGATGTCTCATAAAATATATAAGCATAAGATGGAACTCTTAACCATAATACATGATGATGATGATGATTATCATCATCATCTGCCACTACCTAGCCATGTAACATAACCTTCCTCAGGGAATGACTGCTAGCAATGGGTGGAACAGTCGACCCTCGTGACTGTTCCTGCTAGCGTGCTGCCACCTGTTGCTACTTCTCAGTAACAGGGGTCAGCGTAGTCACTACCGCCACCGTGTGGGAGTGGGGCTCATTGTGGACTACTACACTAGTTAAGATCATAATATCATACATTAAATGAATTACTTTTCTAGGTAACAATTGTCATTTTTAAACCAAGAAAGATCACAAAAGGCCCTATCATAAATGAAAGGAACTACTTTCTCGGTAACAGAACACCGACATGTTTAAGCCAATAAAAATTACTATTTAAGGGCCCTATTATACACAGGGATGAAAGTGGTCTCCGCCAAGAAACGTAGAAATCAGGCCGAGAGCGTGGCGCCACCTAGTAGGTTCTGGTAGAACTAAGCTGAGACAGTAAAAATGTTGACCAAGACCATGGCACCATATAGCGAGTTCCGGCAGAACCAAGGGCGAATTTCCATGAAACCATGGATATTCCCCAAATGGATTAACACTGTTACGAAATCGCAGAAAAATGCCAGAAGTCAGGTTTTAACACTTTCTCTGTCTCTCTTTATTATTTATTTTTTGTTGTTGACAAAACGATGTGGACGTTTTGGCGTACGTCTAGCTAAGCCCCTGACGGTCATATAAGATGATTCGGACTATAATTGCTGTCATATATATTGGCATTTTGCGAACGTTGAATAGCATAGCAAAAAAAGGTGGAGATCTTTCATCCCTGCATACATGAAGTGAACTATTTTCCCAGTAACAGAACTTTGGTCGTGCTTAAACCAGTAAAGATGACTTTCTATGTCAAATGACCACGGAAAGTACAGCACCTGATATCTGGGAAAGACGCCGGTATGTACATACATTTGGTGAGCATGCCCCCGTGACCGCCATATTCGACCAGCTTCGCCTGGCGTGACGAGAGGATGAAGGCGAGGATGGCGAGGATGAAGGCGTCGAAGATGCCGATGATGGCGAGGATGAAGGCCCAGCGGATGCCACACTTGCCGATCTGGTACTTGTCGGCCTCCGCCCCACACACCCGCCGCACGTCGGGGTGGTCCCAGCCGGCCGGGAAGAGCACGCAGCCCAGGAACATGCACACGCCTGGGGACCAGCAGAACCGCGGACCAGGAGAGAGATACAGCGTTAGTCTTCATTACTACACAGTCTTCGTTACTGCAGAGTCAATACACTAATACCCCAGTCACACTACGCTTGAGACCACTTTGCGGCCATTATCAAAAAGAGGCGATCGCTAGGTGGTCAGCGACTGGTCGGCGATCATTTTATCCTTAAGGAGGTTGCAGATGCTGGACTAAAAACCTCCTTGCATCGACCATTTTCAGTGCTTGCGACCGGTTGCTAACCATTGTTTTTCATGCCTTTTAAAAATGTATATCTTGTTTGCCTAGGGTCGCAAGAAGGTCGTCGGTTTTTGCTCGCAAAGGGGTTGCAAGCTGTAGTCTGACTGTGCATAAATTGCATAGACCCATGATTTTGAGTTTGCCATTTTTCTGGGATAAAAATACTAATTTGATTACTATAATCTATCTTGGTTTAGTTTGACGTAATTTATTTTAAATGGCTAACCTTTGAGATATTTGAAATGCAAACAGGTAAAATTAGTTTTGGCAAGCATACCAAAACTCTGATACGATAGGCTTCTGAATGAAACAGGTTTAATGAAATCAACTTAGTATTCCCTTCTATGTGGCAACAACTCCTGTAATCAGTGCATCAGTATCAATGTTAGATACGTAGAATCAAATCTTTCAAATAAACATTTCTTGCTCCATCTTTGCGTTTCTCCCCCGCCCCCACTCCCGTTTGTTCGAATCAACAATTTATAACTTATGAATATAAAATTACGATAATGGGATAATATGCCTCCAAAGCTGTTTGCTTGTGGGGTTTATTTTAGGCTCTGTGTATATAATGGTTTCCGCGTGTTGGTAGTGCGCATGGTGCGGTTCTGCCTGTTCCTACTTCCGCCAGCTAAGTGCCTACCGGAAACGGAAACGGAAAGGACCTGCCGTCTCCTCTGTGAGTGATAGCGAAGGAACACAGAAAAGGGGGGGGGGGGGGGGGGGGAGGACAGAATATATCAACATGGCGGGCGGGGTGAGGTGTGGTAAATTCGGAAGCAAACATATACACTTAATGGCCTAATTATGTTGTCTGGCTACAGTTTATCCTACGTGATGTTTATTTGGCCCGGGATGGATGGCTGGTTAATGGGGTTTTACGTCCTGGCAACATCTAAGGTCATATCAGGATGGATACCGACTTGTGACAGTGCATACTCATGGCACTCTATGGTGTTGTCCCACTGGAAGACCAGGCCGCCATGACCTGATATCCCACTCAGTCACATTATCTTGACACTGAGCCAACCAGTCCTTGCCCTATCCCAATGATGCCGAGCACCTGACTAGGAAGTTACAAGTATCAATTTTTAAGTATTTGGTTTGACTCGACCAGGGTTCGAACGCGTGGGTTCGCATCCAACGATCTACCAACACGGGAGATGGACGCTCAACTCATTCAGCTATCCCGTCTGGAAGGACATTAAGGATTTCCCAGTTTCCAGGGGCCCATAATATACTCGGTCGGGCAGGTGAAATTCTCGGTGGCCTCCCCATCAAACTGGGCATCACATATTTGGTTTCCACATTACGATGCTGATAATCTGTTCTTTCTTTGATTGATTGCAAGTCAAATAATGATTGTATCCTCTGTGTATTAAGTATGTTAGCAATAGTTCATTTATTGAAGCTATCCCAAGAAAGGAATTAAAAGTTTACTTATATGATTTAGTGCTAATGTGAAAAAGTGAAAATTTACACATTTACACTATGCATGTAGCCAAACCTTTTTTCAACTTATTATTCAACTTTTTTCTTGTAAGTCATAACCTTGTCTGCTTAACAGTAATCAATATAATCTTGTTTGACTATGTTGTATATTTTAAAATGAGGTTCTGGATGTGTCTTTGATTTTCATGTTACACAAGTGATATTAATGTATTGCTCAATTTGTATAAGATATAATTCAAAAAGTGAAATTCAATTTTTTTAACTCTGACATATGCACAACATGCAAACCTTCATAGGACATTAGATTAGGCTATTATTTGGAAGGTTTTTTGCTATTATTTGGAAGGTTTTCACTGTTGGTTTCCATTCTCGATGTCGGCATCGCGTCACAACCCCGTAATTTAGCCCGCGAAGGGTAAAACACCGCAGTGATGTGTGCTGTAGCAATGCTATGTTTATGCGGAGCATTTATTTTTGCAAAATAAATTTTAAACTTTCATTGGATCGATTAAAAATATCTTAATGCGTGATTGAAGAGGAAGATATGAAGTATTTAGTTTAACCTAAGAACAATTTGCTTTGAAAGTATTAAAAACAGAGATAATAGTGAAAGTTGGGATATTCTGAGTGTCAGTGTCAGTGTTAGCCTTACCAGATCATGGCCTCAAAAACTATTTTCGCAAAATAAATTCAAGAACTTCCAATTGGCTGATAAAAAAAAAAGCTGAATGTGAAATTGTAGAGAAAGATCTGAACTATTTAATAGAAACAAGAGAAATTTGCTTTAAAAGCACCAAAAAGCAGAAATTGCTGTGATAGTTGTTTTACCCATCGCGCGTTGTGAACGCAATAAGTGCCCGGATGTCCAACATCAAGAATGTCACACTGTTGTGCCCAGCTTTAGAGAATGACCCATATACAATTCCCCCCCTCCCACACTTACAAACACCCCCACCCAGGACTCGCCACCCCCTCCAGGTGATACAGACGACACACATTCCTCCACGGCCTCAGGTGACTCACGCGCCGACCACCCCCCCCCCCCCCTTCACCCCTCCACACACACACAGCTACGTGCACGTCATGCATGACTCGGTTGCGAATTCCTTTCACAAACAAATCCCCGACCGATATCATCCAGGCAATTGGTTGGTTGTTGGAGTTTTATGTCCTGGCAACATCTAAGGTCATATCAGGACAGCTACCGACTTGTGACAGTGCACACTCATGGCGAATTTATAGTGCTGCATCACTGGGAAATCAGGTCGCCAGCACCATGACTCAATTTCCCACTCAGTCACATTATCCTGACACTGAACTAGCCAGTCTCTATAAGCATTTAAAATTAAACCAAATTTTGGTACAAGCAATCACAACTTCACCCACATGCACAACAAGAGACAGACCACATTTACTAAATTGTCAGAAGTCGTCTGTTAGTGTCATGCAAACTGGTCAACGCAGACGACATTTCTCAAACTTTGTATCTATTCGCAGTGTTTGTTCTATATCAGCTGTTACGCTAAGTTTTGTTTTGTTTGTTGGGGTTTTGCATCCTGGCAACATCTACGGTAATATCAGGACAGGTACCGACTTGTGACAGTGGGAACTCATGGTGAGTTTACAGTGCTGTCCCACTGGTAGACCAGGCCACCAGCATCATGACCCAATTTCCCACTCAGTCACATTATCCTGACATTGCGAACCAGTCCATGCCCTATCCTAGTAATGCTGAGAGCCAGGATAGGTAGTGACATGGCTGTGACAAGTCATCGGCTTGACTCGGCCGGGTTTCGAACTCCGACCGTCCGCACTGGAAGTCTGCGCTCTATCGACTCGACCAGCGCGTACATTGATACAGAAAGAGAATGATATTGTCAATGGTGAAGCCTAAAGCCTCCAGTTAAAGCACCGGAAGACCAGCGCCATATCGCTGAAATTTGGTTTTTGTTTGTCAAATGAATAAAATAACATTTATGAAGGAGTAAAAAGGTTTTTGCACTACGGATCAATAACTGATTACCGGGGTCCATGGCAGTCGGACCTTTATGGTGCACGCACTAGTCTGGGTTCCCAGGCAAACTCGCAGCATGAAAAGCGGTCAAAAAGTAATATCCATTTTCACGAGTATAGGATCCCAGTTTTATTAGTTTTTGTGCGTATATTAGTCGATTAAACAGGGGACGGATAATTGGGTCTTCCTCATTCCATTACTCTGTGCCCTATCGTAGTAATGCCCAACACCAGGCTAGGTAGTGACAAGAATAGATTTTTAAGTCATCGGTTTGACTCGACCAGGTTTCGAATCCATTGACCTACCAAAATGGGAGGTGGACGCTCAACTCATTCTACCAGCCCGTCAATTGGGAATCCAACAAAATCCACACTGGAAAAACTAAAAACCATGGGCATAAAATCCAACACTATGGATTGGATCAAATTCTACCTGAACAACAAGCAACAGAAAACAAAAATAAACAATACACTATCAGACAACCAACTTGTCACATGGGGTGTACCCCAAGGGTCAGTGCTAGAGCCACTGCTCTTTATAATCTATATAAACGATATTGAAAAATGGTTGCAAACTGAACGCCTCCAACTATATGCAGATGACACAGTCATATATGCAAATGGCACCACAGAAGAGGAGGTAATAACTAAACTAAATAAAGTCCTACTAAAACTAGACGAGTGGTGTGAGTCCAACAAAATAACCATCAACACAAGCAAATCAAAAACAGTACTCTTCTCGCATAAACAAATGCCAGAAAGAAAACTACATTGTAAGTTAGGAAACCAAACATTAGAAAATGTAGACCATTACAAATACCTAGGTCTTGAGCTGGACAGCCAACTAAACTACAACCTATGTATAAATAAAATTATCCAAAAGGTAAACCACAAACTGTGGCTATTTGCAAAGCTAAGAGACTACATGACACAAGAAATGTCAATAACAATCTTTAAGGGCATAGTGCTCCCCTATTTTGACTATGGAGATATAAACTACATTGGTGCGAGTAAAGACCTTCTAAGAAAACTGCAAATACTGCAGAACAGAGCCCTAAAAATCTGCCGAAGACAAGCTGCACCCCACCTATGACATACACAAAAGAACCAAAGTGAAATTACTAGAAAATAGGAGAATAATTCATTTGAAAATATTAACATATAGCTATAGTCAAAACAATAAACTCCTAACAAAACCACAAAGGGATACCAGAGCAAATAATGCACCACTACTAAAGCAGACCAGAAGCCAAATAAAATTTAACGCACTGGAAATGACTGCCTAGGTGTGGAATGCCCAAACAGTGAAGGAACGACAAATTCCTGACCTAAAAACATACAATAAATATCTGTGCAAAATAAGGCTAGGAAACCCCCCACTAAGCTGCACTGCAAAGGGGCATGTGATATGTCATGGCCCACCCACCAGCGGGATGCCCAAGGGAAGGTAACCATGCCAAAAGTAACCAGATAACACACCACACAGCTACATACAAGCCTATGATATGTAAATAGCAGTAGGCTAGTCTTGTAATAAAGTAGAAACAAATAAAATACATATATGCAGAGAAAATCCAAAAAAACTAACATAGGCTACTAACCATACCAACCAACTATCTATCTGCTACTGAAATGCAGGCAATCAAATACCTTATCAGCAGCTACTGTGTGGTAAGATAACACCAACACTACAACTGGACAGCATTGAAAACAAGCCTGAATACCTGGGCTTATATGCTATGGACAGTATAAATACAGCCGAAATAAAAATAATTTTTTTTAAAAACAATTAAGACTCAATCATTTCATAAGTATCCACATAATCTAAGCATCGAAATGTCAGACTATTAATGAACTTTTTTGTTGTTGTCAATACATCCAATAATTATCTAGCTACTGTCCAGAATAAAACCCACCTGGTGTTTGAGGTGATGATGGTGTGTGTGTCTGTGTGTGTGAGGGTGTGTGTGTGTCAGGGGCGGGGGGTAATCCACACTCTAAAACTAGGTTGCATACATAATTAATCACCTGACCCGACGTGCCAGCGGTGACCCACTGAAGCGTGACTGTCGGCGCACAATAATCCACTCAGACATTAACGACGTGCGCTAACATCATATAGCTTTGACACTTACAATTAGAAATGTGTGAATGAATATGAATATCTCTCAAAACTAGAATTAAAACCTCAGTGACCATTAATTGTTCGTGAGAAAGACACTATACGTTTCCATCGCTAGGAGGCACCAACAACAAAATTGTTTTAATTACAGGAAAGCAAAAAGGGGGGGTATGTAGCTATGGATTTAAAATTAAAATTAGAGCTTTAAAAAATACCAAGAAAACCATGGACCATGAAATAATTTGATACAACGCATGTAATTTGTCAGACAATTAAGGAACTCTTTATCATCAGGTATCTGTGATGGTCATTGAAATTTGTTATTAATATTTTTTTTTTTAATTAATTTAAAAAAAGTAAATAATTTAATCAGAAAGAATTCTTGTCAGAAACTCTGCAGTCGATTACTCAACTGGAAATACAACATTTGTTGTTGATGCCAAAGTATGTAATGCCAGATTAGATAATCTACGTGATTTAATCAATTATTCACGCCAAATGTAGCGGGCTATGCTAGATGAATATTTAAGCAACATACATAGCATTTTAGATTGCAAAATCATGTGGTTATTTCCATAATCCAGCCTTCTGACACTTTTTCTATGTGGTTGTCTAGCACCCCTGTCACAGAGTTTGTTTGTTGTTGTTTTACGACCTAGCATCATATAAGGTCATATCAGGACTGGTACTGACTTGTGACAGTGCGCACTCATGGCAACTTTATAGTGCTGCCCAACTGGGAGACCAGGCTGCCAGCACCATGACCTAATATCCCACTCAGTCACATTATCCTGACACTGAGCCAACCAGTCCTTGCCCTATCCTAATAATGCAGAGCGTCTGGCTAGGAAGCAACAAGTATCAATTTTTAAGTCATTGGTTTGACTCGACCAGGGTTCGAACCCAAGATCCCATGGTCTCCCAACATGGGAGACGGACGCCCTAACTCATTCGGCCATCTCGTCTGGTGTCTCTGTGGGAGCTCACCATCCAGTTATTATTGAGACCTGATATATTATCCCCCCCCCCCCAAGTTCTCTATTGCTAAAGGTGTATTTGTTGGTTGGTTATTGGTGTTTTACGTCCTGGCAACATCTACGGTCATATCAGAATGGGTACCGACTTGTGATAGTGTGCACTTATCAGTCTTATGGCGTCTTATGCTGCACCACTGGGAAATCAGGCCACCAGTACCATGACCCGATATCCCACACAGACACATTATCCTGACACTGAGCTAACCAGTCTTTGCCCGATCTTTATTAATTCCGAGCGCTAAGCTAGGAACCGACAAGTATCAACTATGTATGTCATTCGTTTGACTCGACTGGAAATTGAACTCCCGATCTCCTGCACGGAAGGCCTGCGCTCTACCCATTTGGCCACCACATCCGTTCCCCCATAACCGTCCTCTCCTTGCGTACTTGTGACCGTCTATATAATTACCATCCACTCCCATAATAAACAAAATTAAAAAAGACTAATGTTTAGTACAGTGAAACCCCGTTATAACGCGCCCCGATTTAACGCGACGATTCACTGGACCCAGAATTCCTTGCTTCAAATAGTAATTCAGTAAACTGAACCATGATTTAGCACGAGGCTGCTGGTTTCGCGATGGCAATTTAATTGACCCCAACGATCGCGTTATAACGGGGTTTCACTGTACCTGGATATTGTAAAATAGTTTACATACTGCTGCTCTTAACTGTGTGGGTATCAAACTTGTAAAATAGTTTACATACTGCTGCTCTTAACTGTGTGGGTATCAAACTTGTAAAATAGTTTACATACTGCTGCGCTTAACTGTGTGGGTATCAAACTTGTAAAATAGTTTACATACTGCTGCTCTTAACTGTGTGAGTATCAAACTAGAACTGTAAGTGTAACTGACAAGTTTGCTTGTCTAGATTCATAACTACCTCTCCATGGTTACCGAGTTTGGGAATGATGGGTTACTTGTTTTTGTTATTTTGTCATGCTTACGCCGCATCATAGTTACATGAGAACACTGCGACGACTGTTGTCGTGTTGTGAATTATTTATGTTACGTTTTAACAATAACATAGACAATGTTTAGCGCCAGACGGGATGGCCAAAAGAATTGAGCGTCCGTCTTCCGTTTTGGTAGATCGTGGGATGGGTTCGAACCCTGGTCAAGTCAAACCAATGATGTAAATATTTATAATCGTCACTTCATAGCTTGGCGCTCAGCATTAATATTAGAATATCGTCTGCCAACATGGTGCTAAACCATCATCAACCAATCAATTAATACCTAGGACCCCAGTCACACTATGCTAGGGATCGCTTTGCGACCTCTTGCAACAACAAAAAAACCTGTCATCGACGACATCCCTGCGACCAAAGCAAATAAACACAGACGGAAAAATTGCAAATTGCAGAGAAGACAGGTTGGCAATCGATCGGGGACTGATTTGCAACCGATTGCCATTCATCAGTCGCAAATCAGTCCCCGACCACTAACCAAGTGGTCGCAGGTGGTTGGCAGCAGTGCCACGGTCGTCGATCAGCTGGGGACCAGTCATCAATGGTCTCCGCCTGATCGCCAACCAATAAAATGGTTGGCGATCTCCTGGCGACCATTATGGTCACAAGAAAGTTTTTGATGCAACACCTGCAACCAAAATGCATAGCCAGGAAGTCGGTGACAACTGAGGACCAAATAGAGACCACCGGGTTTGTTTTTTTTTGTCGCAAGTAATCGCAAGCCTAGTGTGACAGGGGAATAGGTTAGTTTGTTTGTTGTTGTTTTACATCCTAGCAACATCTAAGGTCATATCAGGACGGGGGGTGGGGGGGAGTTATAGGAGAGCACCAGTTACGGAACCCTAGTTGATCTCCCAAGGGGGAAAACATTGTCATTCTCGAGAAGCACCAGTTTTTTAAATTTTCCTTGCATGTTTACATAGTGCTGGACATGGATAGTTACAAGATTTCGGATACAGAGTACGGTATACCATCGGTGAATACGTAGTACACCACGACAAGTCTGGTGTATGACTACCTGCTTGTCCGTCCTGATATGACCTTAGATGTTGTTAGGACGCAAAACAACAAACAAAAAACAAACCAAAACGTGCTTGTCAGCCAATCCTCCCACGCTAGCCAGACCGCAAAAATGTCACCCCCCCCCCCATCTCATCCCCACCCACGCCTTGTATATGACATTGTCTGCCTGAACTTTCACTTTTCCACATGTTATTACCATGATAAACTCGTTAACTGGGTAATGGTAAATTCATTCTAGTGTCTAAGTATTGCTATATAAATGCTCAATGTTATATGTACCTGGTAAACTTTAAATTTGATGATTTTCAGCACAAACTTGCCATTGTCTAACACGAGAGAAAAGCTCCAGCCACATTCTGCTTGTCCGTGTCTAATCTCACTTGGCTGAATACACGGACATGTCTTATTTTGAACGCTGGGTACGTTATGTAGAACATTAAAAAGGTTTTCAAAACTAAATTTAAACAAAAGTAAATTTGTTTTAAAACAGATGAAAAAGATGTCAAGTTCGGAGTTATCCCATTCTACTACCAATCAATCAATGGGTGCCGTCTTCTCGAAGAGGGTTGGCTGCAATGGACCTCCATCTCTTCCTGTCATTCGTTCCTCTCACGCATTCCGCATAGCTCATTGCTGTCCACTCAGTGATGTTGTCCATCCAGGTTGTTCTCCTTCTCCCTCTTGGTCTTTTCCGTCCTATCTTCCCTTCCAGTATTCTTCTCTGTGATTCCTGGTGTCGTATCATGTGGCCAAAGTATTAAATTTTTCTGTTTTTGATCGTTTGTATTATCTGTCTCTTTATTTTCATTCTTGTTAGGACCTCTACTTTGCTTATCATTGCTGTACATGGAATTTTTAACATTCTTCTGTATTGCCACATTTCAAATGCCTCGAGCTTTGTTGTTATTGCTTTCTTCAAAGTCCATGTCTCGCAGCACAATATAAAAGTGTAGACCACACATAGCATTTTAGCAGTCGGAGTCTTTTTATATTTATGTCTCTAGATGTTAGTACTTTCTGCATCTTTAGAAATGTTGTTTTGGCAATGTTTATTCTCCGGTTAATCTCTCTTTCACATCCGCCATCACTAGTAATTAAATGGCCCAGATACACAAATGACTCTACCTGCTCCAAGATTACACCATTAACTTTTATCTCTGCTCTTGGTTTGTATTCCTTTCTGCTGACAACCATGGATTTTGTCTTCTTTACATTCATTTTAAAGCCACATCTCTCAATCGGTCTAAACAGTAAGGACGTTCGGCTTGTGGCCAACCTCTACTGGGAACAGTATGCTGCTGTAAGAATTGGAGACTCATTGACACCAGAAGTGAAGATCAAATGTGGAGTGCGACAAGGATGTGTTCTATCACCTAGTCTTATCAACATTTATACGGAAATGATTTTCAGAGAAATAGATGACATCATAGGAATAAATGTTGGAGGTGGAAATATCAATAACACAAGATACACAGACGATACAGCACAGCTAGCCGTAACGTCAAATCGACTACAAGATATAGTGGATGAAGTAAAAGAAAAAAGTGAGAGATGTGGCCTCAAAATGAATGTAAATTTTACTACCAAGCATTGGAAATATACGATTGATATTTAAACATTGGAGATTTTATCCATAATTTAACTAAATTAATGTGAGGGTCTTATATGCTTCGGAAAAGAGGTTGTGTGCATCCAGTTTAATAAAAAAAGAAAATGAAAAAGAAAGGTGTATGCATTAGCATCGAACCGCAACCACGGCAGTTAGGTACCCCATCGCTAATGGAGGAACTGCCTGGTGTAATTAACATACCACACACAGAGTTCACAGTCATGTGCTAGTATTAGTAGTAATGAACAGTTAGTAAATATGCTACCTGCCGAAGTGGTTAGTGCACCATCACTAAACGCTTTTAAATCCAGACTGGACAGACACTGGTGGCAGTACCGATAGAGCTATATATAGTCAACACACGGTACATGATGCCTATAATTTGAATAAGTCAAACTTTAGAGTCTGAAACTACAGGGTCTGTATATATACATGCTCTGAAGATACAGGCTTTGTAGACACAGGGTCTCTATACACAAGGTCTGTATATACATGATCTGTAGATACAAGGTCTGTATACACAGGGTGTGTATATATACAGGGTGTGTATATTTTCAGGGTGTGTATATACAGGGTCTGTAGATACATGCTCTGTAGATACAGGCTCTGTAGATACAGACTATGTACATACATGCTCTGTAGATACAGGTTATGTATATACATGTTCTGTAGATACAGGCTCTGTATATACATGCTCTGTGTATATATGCTCTGTATATACATGGTCTGTATATACATGCTCTGTAGATACAGGTGCTGTATATACATGCTCTCTAGATACATGCTCTGTAGATACATGCTCTGTATATACAGGCTCTGTATATATACATGCTCTGTATATACATGCTCTGTATATACATGCTCTGTAGATACATTGTTCTGTATATACATGCTCTGTAGATACATGCTCTGTAGATACATGCTCTGTAGATACAGGCTCTGTATATACATGCTCTGTAGATACAGATCAGAATAAGATGAGTATGAGTAACTGCTAACTACATCATAAGAATGAAAATAGAAGACACATATAAAAATAATAAATAAATATAACAGTAGAATTATGACGATGATACATGAATTTTACCAATTTAACTTAGTGACAAAAGAAAAAGTTCACCAATTTAAATGTGCTTTCGGTGAATATGGAACGCAGCATGGAGAAAATATTCGCACACCTCCTTTCCAACATGGTCGACCCTCCCCCCTCCACTAAACCCCCACGGCCCCAGACGGAACCTGTGTGCCCACGGCCTACCCTCGCTGCCAACCAGAGCGTGACGGGGCGGCCTGACTGGAATGCAGCCACGTCCTGTCAAGGTGACTCGAATCGCAACACATTGACTTGATACAAAGACTAGAACACCAGTCATATATCCGCCCTCTTTAAACCAGTCACTAATACCGCCATCTTCTGTGTCGATATGACCAGCCGGGATGGCCGAGATGGCCGAATGAGTTGAGCGTCCGCCTCCCATTTTGGTAGATCATGAGATTCGTCGAACCCTGGTCGAGTCCGGCCAATGACATACAAATTTATACTTGTCGCTTCCTAGCCAGGCGCTCTGTATTATTAGGATAGGGCAAGAACTGGTTGGCTCAGTGTCAGGATAATGTGACTGAATGGGATATCAGGTCATGGTGCTGGTGGCCTGGTCTCCCAGGTGGAGCAGTGCTATACAGTTGCCATGAGTGCACAAGTCGGTAGCTGTCCTGTATGACCCTAGATGTTGCCAGGACATAAAACTCCCACATCCAACCAACCATCTGTGTCGATATTTGGACTCCCACACCCATATGGGCTTAATGGAATAATGAGTTCATTATTCTTAAAGTTTTTCATATTTTGATGTTTTAATTAAAGTTTCCGTTCGATTTTGCTTTAAAAAACACATAAATTATATTAGGCTGGTCACTATATAATTTACTTTACTTTGAAGTACATTTAATTTTGCAGTTTTGATATTGGAAATACCTGAAGTGGAAACATGCTAAAGTAATTTTGGTGTGCACACCGAAATGCTGGACACAAATAAGGCTTTATTTACCCATTTTCGAGCATAGCACAGGGTCACCAAAATGCAGTAAATGTTCAACATCAGTATCTAAGTTGGGTATGTAGAGTAAATCTAGGCAAGTGTTTTGGTTTAGAAAATGTGATCTTATCATTGGATTATGCAGCTTTAAAATGTCAATGTTTGAGCAATACAATGATGAAGACAAAGAATAAATCTGGTGTACAATGTTAGGTACATCACTGCTCGATTAATAAATTAGATAACTATTAATCCCAATCCTTACCGCGTCTTCAATGTGACAATAAATATATTCAAAGAAACGCTACTTAAAGTTGCATAGTCCGATGCTTTTGAGTTTCTGCCATTTTCTGAGATAAATACATTTTGCTGATCGTTATGATCGAAATTACGTTAGTTTGAAGTAACTTTTAATTTAAATTGCTAACTTTGGAGGTATTTGGCGTTAAAACATGTCAAATTAATTTTGGCAAGCACGCCGAAACTCTGACACCATAGAATTCAGTACTAACAGGTTCTATTAAATTGACCTAATACGACCTTCTATGCATAAATAAATGCTTAATAGGTGAACCAGTATCTAAGTTGAATATATAGAATCAAATCTAAATAAGTGCTTTGGTTTTGAAAATTTGATGTTTTCATCGGACTATGCAACTTTAAGATCAACCAATAAGATTTCACGGTAACGATCGTTTCCGGCAATGTGACGCTACCATGCTGGAAAAACAACGGAACAAAAATGTTGGTTCCCATTAAGTTTTTGTTTCCCATCACCTGTTTCACAGAACCTGAAAGTCATTACCGCTGGGTTCCCAGGAGCCCTTGAGCACGGCACCAAAAATGTTGTTTCCCATAAAATTTGAAATCCTATAGGCTGTAAGAAGCTAGACGACACCAGGCTACATAAAGCCGATAAATATTTATTGTTGACATTCCTTGAAAGATAACTCCAGGTCAAATGTAAAAGACGCGTCAACAAGATCCGGTTGGATTTAAAACCTGCCAGGCCGGTGGCATTGTGGATGTGGGAGAATATGGGCCACTTTTATAATAGCAGTCAAAGGGAAGTAACATAACAACGTTCGAAATAAGGCTTGTCTACGCCAAGTGAGAGTAGGGACGGACAACCAGAGTATGGCTCGAGCTTTTCCGTTGGACAAGTGAACATTTTGGACAAGAGGATGGGAGAGGGGAGCGAAGGAGGGGGAGGGGAATGGAAGGAAGGATCCCCGGGAGCGGAAGGGCCGGGACAAGAGGAGGCTTAATTATCAACAATGTAACATGGAAACCAAATATGTGGCATGCAGTTTCTGAGAACGACTAATATATATAGTAACTGAAAGTTGATTGGTTGTCGGAGTTTTACATCCTGGCAACATCTAACGTCATATCAGGACGGGTACCGACTTGTGACAGTGCCCCCACCTCTGCCAATTTGGATTTGTACCGCTGTGTATAACTTACAGCGTCATCAAAGGCCAGTTGCTCTCATACCATGTCTATGTGGTGTTGGAGGTTAAAAAACCTTTGGGTCGGTAAAAGTGTAGGCTCAGGCTTTCTATCAACAAACTGTCTAATGGTGAAAACAAGTCTATTCAGACTTATCCATGATACGCAGTATAAATCTTCAAGAAAAAAAAACAAACAAAAAAACAACACTCATGGTAACTTAATACTAGTGCTGCCCCACTAGGAAATCAGGCCACCAGCACCATGATCTGATATCCCACTCAGTCACATTATCCTGAAACTGAGCCAACCTATCGCAATGATGCCGAGCGCCTGGCTAGGAAGCGACAAGTATCAATTTTCATTGGTTTGACTCGACTAGGGTGTAAACCAATAGGTTCGAATCCCACGATCTACCAAAACGGGAGACGGACGCTTAACTGATTCGGCCATCCCGTCTGGTCTAGTAACTGAAAGAGATAACAAATATAAAAAACTCACCCGACAGTGCAAGCAGGATGCCGCAGATGACGAATACGTACGAGGCCCTCATGAAGAAGAACATGAGCAAGCAGCAGATGCAGATGAGCACCACTAGGGCGGAGACGCCAACAAAGAAGGTGGCCGCCTTAAACTCCCCAGACAGAATGGTGCTGAACTGGTCGAAGGTGCCACTGCAGTACAGATTCTGGCCCGCAGTGTATAGGTGGCAGAACTCAAACAGGCCGAAGTAGCCAATGCCCGGGCTCACGTCCGTGTCTCCGATCCACTGAGGCTGCAGGAAGACCACGATGTTCACGATGGCAAAGCAGATGACGAAGACGCCCCACATGACACCCACCGCTCGGTAGTTGCGGATGTAGTTGGTGTAGTAGACACGCGTTGTTTCTGTGTAGTTGTTCACCTCCATGTTGACCGTTGACATTGTGGTGGCTGTGTTTGAATCTCCTTCCCCCTGAGATTAAAAAAAGGACACCCAGTTCTTGCCTTCGGTCTCTGGAAATATGGCAAAGTTTGCGATATTTAGATATATAGCGCAAGCTATAATAAGCGGCTGTAAATGTAAGGCGAGCATTGTGGAGGGATGAAAGTGGTGTCCGGCAAAAATCGTGGAAATCAAGCCAAGATTATTACACCGACAGCGAATTTCAGCGAAAAGGCGGATTTCACGCCCCCCCATAAGATTAGCACTGTCAGGGAACCACGGGGGGAAAATGCCGGAAGTCAGGTTTCAACTATCCTTGTAGTGGCTATATTATCGCCCATACCTAACTCGTTCTTGTTTGGGTTTTATGTACTCAAAACTTCAGATAAAAACTGGATTCAAAACTAACCAAGTGTTGTCATATACATCCGGATTCCTTGGCATTTTCGTTTAACGTTAATCGGTGAATATAAAAAAAAGCAGAAATCCGCGAAATTGCGGACATCTTTCATCCCTAACTGTGCTGCCATTTAGTGTCTGGTGTGTTAACTAATGTGTGGTGCGGGTTCGAGTGGCTAGGGGCCAGCCCACGCTGGGATCATTGGTATATGTTGGGTGCTCGTTGGGACAACCCTCACTGCTTACCCTCGTCGCTGTGTGAGTGCGTTAGCAAGAGCTGTGATTTTTTTTCTTTGTCAAAGTTTACAATATCTAGATATTTATATTGTATAAATACAATATATATGTATTAGTAACTCGCAATAACAACGCGAGACTTCTAGTTGGGTCACTCTCCTGAAAACTGGCCAGAAGTGTCACATGGAGAGTTAAAATTTAATATTTGAATTTTTTACATTTTTTGGTTGCAAATGAAAGCTGGAAATCTCCCCTTTACATCTTTGTAAAATATAAATTGATGAGATAAAAAATAAAGGTGTAGTCCGTGAATAAGATATCTCTTATGGCAGTATAACATGTGCGTCACATGTGTAACACGTGTTTAGGACACCACACAGTCTGCTTAATAAATATCTAATCAGAATTAAATAATATCATACTTAGAAGCATATTAATCATGGCATAATATACAGAAATATCTAATGCTTATATTGATAAAAAATAGTAATTCCCTGCCATGCTTTATTCACTGTATAATTAGTGTACAATATTTGTGTGGCATCCAGACACCACGGTTACACGTGTGACGGAAATTTCTAATGTTATTTCTGAAGACATTAAATTTTTTTTTTTTTAAATTTAAGCATGCATACATGTTAATAGATACTTCCTCTTTGATTTGGGAAATGTTTTGTTTGATATATCAATGCAAAACAACATGTTAATAAGGATTCAACCACGTCCCATATGTCATGTTACAAATGGCTGACTGTAAAATGGTTTTTTTTTTGTACAAAAACAGTTCATAACTAAAAAGACCAAAGTTGCACACAGTTTTATTTTATTTCCCTTATTTCTTTCATCAAATCTGAGCATGAATATGAAAAGTATAAGGACAAAAATAAGTAGGAAGGTTTTTATTGATGTTTTAAAATCCCATCTCATGCTGACCAGTTTTCAGGAGAGTGACCCAGTTCTACTGTTTGAGAACGATGACCCTGGCTGGCCAATATAATAGCCTACCGTTTGATTTATATTGGTTTAAATTTCATGAGCGACTCATATGGGGTTTGCCTACCTGATTACAAACCCAAGTTGCCCCAACAGTTGAAACCAATCGGCATTTAACCGTAGCACCCCTGACCTAGGTGCTGCCCCTCGGCTATGTTAAATAATATTAATATAACTTGTATTTATATACCACAATCATGCAATAAAGGGGAACATTTGATTAATTGCTACAATGACAAGACAAATAACAATTCCATAGTTGTATCATGTGCATAACTAAATCGGACAATGCATTATTACAATGTGTTATGAAGTGATACATTGTATACATCATCGTTGCATAATCACTAGAGAAATATGCTATATGCTTATTTTAAAGCCTTTGTGGTTCTAGATTTTGTTTGGGGGTAGCGGGTGGTTTGTGTGTATAGAATGTAATATTCTGAAGCGATATTAATTGAACTGAATATTGAATAATGCTTCCAGCCTATGACTCCCGGAGCCTTGACAAGGAGGGGTTCCCCAAAATGTCATCCCTGTGGTCAGGATTGTAAATAAGGTGACATGTGCCTTCCTTAGAATTCAACTGCCACAACATATATGCAAATCACCCCCCCCCCCCATAACACACTCGGGTCCCTGTCTCCAGTCTCAAAAACAATGGGTAGGCCTACGTGTTTGACTACCTATGCTTTATGTTCATGGTATGGTGTTTACACTAGATATACAGCAGTGTATTTTCATACACCCATGTGTAGCACAAGAAGCAACATTACTACCCCTTAAGGTATGTTTTAAATTATATTTATATATATATATATAATATAAATTTAATCATATTTTAGAAATACTATACCAGTAGGCCTATGTCACGTATGTTATTGTTATTTGATGCAGCTGTTCAGTTTCTCAATAATACGAACAATGTAAAACCACAATTGTGTAGAATCAAGGTAGTATGTACATGTTAAATCGATCCTACTATAAAGATGTGGCAGTGTGTCAAAGAGTTAGTCCATTGGCATTGCCGCTTGTTTAATCGGTCCCTTAGTAATGATGTGGTATGCAGGTATTGCAGGTATAGCAATGTGGTACAGGTTCTTGACAGAACCGAAGGCTAAGGGAGCAAACCCTAAACAGAAAACCATGTCACTGTGGCAGCATTAAGGGTGGTTGATGTATTGAACTCCCAACATCTCCCGACCAGCCACTGCAGGGACAAATAGTTTTGCGCCTGTCTTGAGATGTTCTTGCCGGTGTGAAACCTCTATTTTCTCCCCGAGAGAGTGCCGCTGGTAACTTGCAAAAGCCAGCAGCACTTCAACACTTTTGCAGGCAGCTTTCATGAAATGTTACGATCAAGAGAAACCTGAAGCTGAGAGACATTAAGACCGACTCATGGACGCAACTCTCACAGCAGGGAGCTAAATGGAGAGCGGCAGTCAAGTAGTGAAAGCAGTCTTTGTCGCATCGCGACGGACAGCATGATGATGATGAGTGATGATGGCCCAGTAAATGGGCCAGTTAAATCCACATCGAGTCACACTTACAGACTGTGTGAATCCACTTTAGTTGTGAGAAAATTCCACCATCCCAGTCCTATTTTACATGCCTTGCTTGGTGCCAGCCCTCCATAGAAGCGAGAACAGCATCGAGTCACTGAGGCATTGAGGCGGGTTGAGGGGGGTTCATCGCAAGCCTCCCGCTCCACGGACCAACCCACCTTTCTCACCGGGGGTGTTCGGCAACTTACACTGTTACAGGGATAACCTAATCTTAAATCTAGTTTAAGTCTGGAAAGAGTAGGCATCACCCACAATCGTGTCCATCCCCATTAAATAGCACATTAGTCCTTAAATGTGTTATCTAAATGACAATAAATCATATATGTTAATTGTTACGATATGCTTTGCAGTGCCAGTGCATTGAGTATGATTGACCCAAAACAACTATTTACCGAATGCATCCGCGGTGTGGCCTCAATTCTAGCCCGAACTGGTCCAGCAACTTCACTCGCGATCCGATAGGAATTGCAAGTTTCAATCTTAGAAATTACTAACTTTACTAATTAAGCAATCTCTCGTTAAAGTTAAATCACGTGAATATGATAGAATAGATCGCACGAGTATGACCCAAACCAGCAAATAACCTTTAAAAAATACTCACCAAGCAACCTTATCCAAATAACTAACCGGAAGTCACCTCCACAAATTCGTGAATTATTTTAGCCAATCAGAAACCTCTGCCGATTTGCTGCAGTTAAAGCAAACATGGCGGTAAAAACAAAGTTGGGGTAAGTTGACTATTTGTAAACGTAATCTAGTGTTGTATGTTCATAACAATCATGCTAACATTTCAGTGTATCTTTGCTGGCTAGTATTTCACGAAAGGTGACGGCCACACACTTGTGTGCTCGTACAGATTGTCATACAATAAGTTATCTCCAACGTTTACATACTGTAACATAGCCTGTCTGATATACTAGTCTAGGCCCAGTCGAATACGTCCATTAACTCTCGTGACAGTAGGCTGAGTAAGTAGGTAGGCCTATATATTAAAACAATTTAAGGTTAAGGGATTTCAGTTTTGTTGACATCAACGCGTTCTCTGTGGCGGAGTGGTTAAAGTGTCTGACTTTTTTCTAGGTCAGACTCCTAATCTGAGGGTCAGTGGTTCGATTCCCTGTGCTAGGTACCCCAGTAAAATTTTCAAATTATTCCAAACATTCAAATTATAATTTCATTGGAAGCTCCAATGAATCAAAAGCAATATGCTTTTTGAATTTTTAAGATATTCCAAAAATTGAATGAGATATGTGCATTTGAAGTTTGTTGAATTTAAGATTTTTTGTATTAGCTAATGCACTAGAGAAGTGCCTTATTTAGGGCTGTTAAATAGACTAATTATAACTACATTTCCTTGTAGTTTCTTTATTAATGATCCTATCCTGATCAAACTTCACACCAAGGTTCTTCTTCGTATACCAAATCACCCCAGCTTATCAAAACTGATATAAAAAAATTAGATCACCGGAAAATGTAGGTTTCCATGGCAACCATAATGCAATCACTCCCACCTACAATATGAGTCAACTGTAGCTATTTTTAAATAATGGTCAGATCCTGATGAAATTTCACATCAAGGTTCTTCTTGGTCTGTCAAATCACCTCAGCTTATCAAAACTGATATAAAAAAATTAGATCACAGAAAAATGTTGGTTTCCATGGCAACCGTAATACAATCATGCCTACAACTGCAGTTTCTTTATTAATGGTTTGTTCCTGATCAAACTTGACATCAAGGTTCTTCTTCTTATACCAAATCACCCCAGCTTATCAAAACGGATATACAAAAATTAGATCACAGGAAAATGTAGGTTTCCATGGCAACCGTAATACAATCACTCCCACCTACAATATCAGTCAACTGTAGCTCTTTTTTAATAATGGTCAGATCCCGATGAAATGTCACATCAAGGTTTCTTCTTGGTCTGGCAAATCACCTCAGCTTATCAAAACTGATATAAATAAATTAGATCACAGAGAAATGTAGGTTTCCATGGCAACCATAAAAATGTTGGTTTCCATGGCAACCGTAATACAATCATGCCCATAACTGCAGTTTCTTTATTAATGGTTTGATCCTGATCAAACTTGACATCAAGGTGATTCAAACAACCAACAATCAAACCCAGATGTAGCAGTCAATGCAGTGTGCCTCTGTTGCACATGTGGTGCCATTTTCCGACATGACTGGGCTGCTCAGAAAGTCGCAAGAAGTTGTACGAGTTTATCGCACCGGCGACAGTGCCGCTCCCGGCGGATTCCGGGGTACCTAACCAAACACAACAAAACACCATTGATCTAACGACTAAACCAACCAAACCAACAACCAAACAACCACCAACAACAAACCACCAACATCAAACCAACAACCAAAACCAACAACAACCAAACCAACAACAACCAAACCAAACACCACCAAACACAACAAAACACCGTTGATCTAACGACTAACGTAGCCGACGCATCCCTCGACCCTCCCGCGGGGGCCGCGCATGAGTCACTCAACTAGAGAATCCAGTCAAAACAACCAAACCACCAACATCAAACCAACAACCAAACCAACAACAACCAAACCAAACACCACCAAACACAACAAAACACCGTTGATCTAACGACTAACGTAGCCGACACATCCCTCGACCCTCCCGCGGGGGCCGCGCGTGAATCACTCAACTAGAGAATCCAGTCAAAACAACCAAACCACAAACAACCACCAACAACCAAACAACCACCAACATCAACCAACAACAACCAAACCAACAACAACCAAACCAACAACAACCCAACCAAACACCACAAAACACCGTTGATTTAACGACTAATGTAGCCGACGCATCCCTCGACCCTCCCGCGGGCCGCGGGGGCTGCGCGTGAGTCACTGAACTCCAGAATCCAGTCAAAACACCAACTTTTGGCCATCAAATTGTAGAGTTGCGATTCCAGTTAGAGTCAATGTAAGACCAGTTTTAGGAAGATAAAATGCTAAAGTTTCACTTTATCATAGTTAACATGCACTTTCCCGGCAGTCTTAGCTCTGATTTCTGCATCTGAAGACTTGAATGGCTTGGTAAAATGCCTTTCAAATGTCACACAGCACTGAAAATGGTCTCTATCTGTGCTTCAAACCCAGATGTAGCAGTCAATGCAGTGTGCATGTGTTGCACATGTGGTGCCGTTTTCCGACGTGACTGGGCTGCTCAGAAAGTCGCTAGAAGTTGTACGAGTTTTATATCACCGGCGACAGTGGCGCTCCCGGCGGATTCCGGGGTACCAACAACCAAACCAACAACAACCAAACCAACAACAACCAAACCAAACACCACCAAACACAACAAAACACCGTTGATCTAACGACTAACGTAGCCGACGCATCCCTCGACCCTCCCGCGGGGGCCGCGCATGAGTCACTCAACTAGAGAATCCAGTCCAAAACAACCAAACCACCAACAACCACCAACATCAAACCAACAACAACCAAACCAACAACAACCAAACCCCACCAAACACAACAAAACACCGTTGATCTAACGACTAACGTAGCCGACACATCCCTCGACCCTCCCGCGGGTGCCGCGCGCGTGTGAGTCACTCAACTAGAGAATCCAGTCAAAACAACCAAACCACCAACCAAACCACAAACAACCACCAACATCAAACAACCAACAACAACCAAACCAACAACAACCAAACCAACAACAACCAAACCAACAACAACCAAACCAAACACCACCAAACACCATCAAACACTATCAAACACCACCAAACACCACCAAACACCGTTGATTTAACGACTAATGTAGCCGACGCATCCCTCGACCCTCCCGCGGGCCGCGGGGGCCGCGCGTGAGTCACTGAACTCCAGAATCCAGTCAAAACACCAACTTTTGGCCATCAAATTGTAGAGTTGCGATTCCAGTTAGAGTCAATGTAAGACCAGTTTTAGGAAGATAAAATGCTAAAGTTTCACTTTATCATAGTTAACATGCACTTTCCCGGCAGTCTTAGCTCTGATTTTCTGCATCTGAAGACTTGAATGGCTTGGTAAAATGCCTTTCAAATGTCACACAGGCACTGAAAATGGTCTCTATCTGTGCCCCAGTCTGTTGTGCTTCAAACCCAGATGTAGCAGTCAATGCGAGTGTGCATGTGTTTGCACATGGTGGTGCCGTTTTCCGACATGACTGGGCTGCTCAGAAAGTCGCTAGAAGTTGTACGAGTTTTATCTCACCGCGACAGTGGCGCTCCCGGCGGATTCCGGGGTACCTACCTGTGCCCCCAGCTCTGCCAATTTGGATTTCCACCGCTGTGTATAACTATAACTTACAGCGTCATCAAAGGCCAGTTGCTCTCATACCATGTCTATGTGGTGTGGGAGGTTAAAAATCCCTTGGGTCGGTAAAAGTGTAGGCTCGGGCTTTCTATCAACCAGCCAGTTGAATGAGGGAAGACCAGTCGTCTATGACTGAAATTTCCCCTGCTTAAACAACTAATGGACCAAAATAAAATAAAAAAAATGGAAAGGTCTTAAACTGAATATTAATATGGTACCAAATTAATCTTTGTGTGATCAATATTAAGAAAGTTATGATATTTTTTAACTGAAAACTATTACCAATGTTAGATACTTGCAGAAAAATGGTCAATATCAAATAGGCTTTCAAATCAAATGTATTCTGATAAACCACTTTAAGACCTATAATTTGACATGTGGATGGACCATAATATGTACGAGTAGAAGCAAATTTATGGAGTATAATGTAGGCCTACCCCCAAAAATGGGGCTATTTACCTCACAGTTAGTGAGTTACTACTGTAGTGGTCTGCACCTGAACCTCTCAGGCAAGTGAACCACATAGGACAGGTAGGCGTGGGTGAGTGTATTGATATCAGGGAGCCTAGGTGGTGTAATGGTTAGCACACTGGCCCGGGAATGCAAAGAGAGATGTGGGGTTCGAGTCCCGCTCTAGGCGGCAGTATTTCCCATTTTCATCACCCCCCCACGACACTGGTTGCCGTTGATCAGGATCCTGTAACAAGCTTTGCGCTGTATGGTTGTTTGAACCTACGCCTGTGTATGTATGTGTTAGTGCATTGCCTGTATGTATGTAATTGTAAGAATTACAAGACCTTACAATTCCAGGGGGACGAGTGTAGTGGTCTGCACTGACCTCTCAGGCAAGGTAACCACATAGACAGGTAGGCGTGGGGAGTGTATTGGATATCAGGGAGCCTAGGTGGTGTAATGGTTAGCACACTGGCCCGGGAATGCAAAGAGATGTGGGTTCGTAGTCCCGCTCTAGGCACAGTATTCCCATTTTTTCTCATCACCCCACACGACACTACATTGGTTCGGTATGTGCCAAAAAATTTCAAACCCCATCAATAATAAAACAAAATGCACCCACTGGAAAGACCTTGAAACGCATTCAACATGATACCAAGATTATTGGGAATAGGGTCGAGTATTAAGGAAGTTATGGCCTTTTCCAACTCTGAACTTGAGTAATTATTTAAAAAATTTAAGGTAGTAAGCACTAGATTTCTGTGACCGAAATTGGTGACTCAATTCTCTGTCAACTCTGCCAATAAGCCAACCACAAGTAGCTCCTCAATTGCATTCCGCCTCGCGCCAATGTCTGAGTGCCTCGTCACAATTTCCCAAAACTCAAACAGTATAATAACTTATAAGATTAAATAATTGCTACACATTCCAGTTAACTAAAAAAAATTCCAGATTGGGGATTTATGTAAAAGGGTGAATTTTGCGGGTTGAAATTGGGTGAACTTTGAGATGTTATTATTGGATTGTAGCTCCTCTATTGCATTGTAGCTCGCACCAATTCTGAGTGCCATAGTCACAATTTCCCGCGCAAACTCAACAGTGTATTAGATTAATAATGTCTGCACGTTCCAGGTTAACTTTAAAAAAATTCCAGATTGCTAAAAAAAAGGGTGAATTTTAAGTGATGAAATTGAGTGAAACTTTTTGAAGTTATTATTGCAATAGCAAAACTTAACCAATTGAAATATTGTTAAACTAAGACTGTAAAGGGATTCCCATACTACATAATATACAAAAATCATCAAGATTGACCAATGCAAACCAATCCAGCTAGAGCCGTTTTTCTAGACCCCTCCCAAAAAAAAACGGTGTGATTGGCTGGATCAGTTTTGTTGTAAGAAAATATCCGCCGCTAGTCACCATTTGCGCACATACCTACATTGGTTATATCGAGTACCAACGGACTGCATGCAGAGATTCAAGGCCAGGTTTGCAGACCACCTCTCCATATACACTGATGGTTCGAAGAACAAAGCCGGTGTAGCTACTGCGGCAGTCTGCCGACGGGAAAAAAATTGGTTGTACGGATTTGCCCGAATCAGATGCTCGATTTTCACTGCAGAAGCCCGAGCACTCCTTCTCGCATTGGAGTGGTATCGAGGTATCCAACCACACTAACCTATGTTATATACAGTGATTGGTATCTCTTGCCTCCTGGCTGTTGCTGGACTGAAAACGAATCACCCTATTCTAGCAACGTCATTTATAAAAATGAACCAACTGACAACACAGATGGCGTTGTTATGACCATCCCCCTGTTGACTGGTGCCTGGGCCATGCCGCATAGCAAGGAAAACGAACGAGGCTGATCGGGCTGCGAAGAAGGCCCTGAACTGTGTGCTGATCTTGAACCGGTGTCTGATCCCTCACTCTGATCTGAAAGCACTAATAGCCACCCACATAAAAACCAAATGGCAACATGAGTGGGATGAAAACATTAATATAAACTTAAAGAAATTGCAACCAGCTGAGGGAAAGCCACCACAGTCTCATGCGGGAGGTCCGGCGGGGCCAAGTTGGTCCTTAAGCCACTGCCGTAATTGGCCCTCTCGTGGCTTACACATGCTTTTCTTGCACAAGGTGGGAACCTCCCCCTGAATGTATTGGGTGTCAGTCACCGCGCTGACACTCAAACACATTTTTACTAAGTTGCCGTTGATTTTTTTTTGCCCTGCGCCAACAGTTCTACACTGGCAGACAGTATGCATCACCTTTTATACCAAGGTAAAACAGGAAAACATTTTACAGCCTTTTTGGAGGGCAGCCTCGACTGTAACCACCTCA